>JAODVP010000001.1:0-17957 GCA_025400035.1 Tetradonia laticeps
AAAATATATAAGAATCAACATATTTCGAGTCGATGAACTTTTTTCACCTTTTTTTGCGTGGAATGACCCATAGCTCATACGGTCGTGCAACTGTAAAATATAAAAGCATAATGGGTCGACGCTACAAACGATATCTAATCACTGGCAGTGAAATTCCAGCATCAGCAACACGTAAGCGAACCCTAAGAAAAAGGATACCAGAAGTCCCTACGCAAAACGTTGATCCCGAGATTAATAATGGTCATCATAACTAAGGGGTTAATTATGTTATGTTGTAAACGTTATGTTGTAAACATTGTAAACGTTCATTGTTCTTTAATATTTTTCTTCATTCTCGACATCCATTTGTCTTATTTTAATATAATCACAGGATATATTGTGGACTATCTTCACAATATTTTGCTGGGCGCAACAAGGAGCTTCTTTAAATTGGTGTTTGAAAGTTCAAGAAAGAAAAGATTGGAATTTTCTGGAGGAGTATGCCTATACTATGTCTGATATCTTAAGTGAAAATGATAAACGGCTGGAAGTTATCACCACCTGTTATAATCACCTACAGTTATTACAAGAACATCAAGATCAATTAAAGAATTTCCGAGTTGGAAAGCAAATGAATGGAGTTCATGGCTTTTATTTTATTGCATACCTTGTCTTAGTCGTCTATATCCACCAACATACTTCTCTCATCAACAATAGGGTATCACATAGATTCGCCCGCGGGGCCGAGAATAAAAATATAATTCCAATTTTTCTAACTTCAATCATACTCTATGATACCCTACATGGTCGAAATAACTTGGAATATTTTTAAAATTTCTAATTTGTTTAAACTTTCCACACAGATCTCAGAACCTCTCAACCATACTTAGTACTTTGCTATGGGGCTGGTTGTAGGTAAAGACGCATTTAAAACATACGTTTTAATGTACTACAAAGAATTTAAATGCGCCTCTATACCGTAATGATCAGGCAAGTATTGTAAGTTGTTGGCGATAATTCTAAGGTAATTCAAAAACACGGACAGCCATAAATAACCCTTGTAATTGCCGCAACCCCCCCAGGCAAGGAAATACGACGCGTCATAAAGTTGAGGAAATCGCCACCATTCTATTCGGCGCACGATTCAATGAAAAGGATATCGAGCTACTCCGCCCAATTATTCGCTGTTCAGGTCGACTTTCGAATGAATGCATGTCATTAACATGCAGAAATTCCAAAAGTTTAACAATATTTTGCTGAAAAATGAACGTCTGAACTGGAATATTTTAAGCTGGCAAATAAATATACGAATTTTTCTATACTAGAATCAACCTAGCGTTTTTGATGGCAAGTATTATGTCCAGTGGAAATTTTAAATTAAGTGTGTACTAGGTGCAAAAGGAATTTATGAAATCGCAATGGTGAAAGAAGTGAAACCATCAATAGTACAATTACAAAATACCTGAAGGAAGATGCATTGGCGATGTGCGTTATCTCGTCCGCACTCACTCTGCAACAAATGGTTCTTATTGAGAATTGAGAAACATCCGACGAAATTGTGAAGAAACTTGACGCCATCTACTAGCAGATATCGGACATGAATAAGATGCTCGTCCATGACCGCTTTTATCAGTATACGATGGACAACACTGATATCATGGCATAGCATATAGCAAAGGTCGAAAATCACTTTCACGGACATACGGCAATTTCCGACAGGCATGGCTGTCTATGGATCACAGTCAACAAACGCTAGCTAATTTAACAGCAAGACGAAGAAGGCAATTTGTAGATTACTGAAGAAGCATCAAGAGCCCTATTTATTACTTCCAACCACGCCAGTGGACCCAAGAAGCAATTCAACAACAGCAGCGCAAGGTGTTACAATTGCAGTCGGAAGAGTCACTTTGCAAGAGATTATAGGAAAGCCAAAATAGAACTCTAATGCCAACGCCTTTATCACCGAAGAAGCAGAGGCATGTGTAGCCAATAATTCTGTCAGCTGGTCTATGGATAGTGGTGCTCCAAACATACGACACCGAATATTGAATTCTTTGCAATTCTTCAAGAAACAAGTAATTGCAATGTGCGACTTGGCAATGATCAAATATTAGAAGTTCAGGGAACAAGTACAATTTTGATTGAGAAATACATAAATGCGAATTGGTACCCAGGAAAGCTAGAAGATGTATGGTACGTCCCAGGACTCCGGCGCAACCTATTTTCTGAAGGACCAATTACGACGAAAGGCTTTAAGATTGTAAAAGGTAATGATGAAGCTAGGATTTACCATAATGGTGCACTGGTCGGAAAAGGAATCCGTGAAAATCATAGCAACCTTTGCAAAATGCTAATTAAAGTAAGGAATCCACATGTAGAGGCAAATATATCTATAGACAGTGTACGAAAATTGCATAAGAGACTTGGCCACATAAACGTGCAAACAATAAAAGAATGTTTCGAAAAATCTTGCTAGTGGCGTTGAATTAAACAACCAAGATGGTTTCGTATGTGAAAGTTGCGTGTTTGCTAAACATCATAAATAAAAATTTGATATTAATGATAAAGTTCCAACATCAGCAGGTGAATTAATATATATAGTAATGTGTATACTTTTTGTTATTTAAAGACGACTGTATAGGATTCCGTGAAGTGTTCAAAAAGTTTCGTGAATACTTAATTAAACGAAGAATAAATTTGGTTCAAGTCTGAAGGATGTTTGTGTAGATAACGGTACTGAATTTATCAACAGGCCATTTCAAGAATTGTTTACAAACAACGGAATTATCTTAGACCAAACAGGGATGATCTATACACCTGAGCAAAATAGAAGATGCGAGAGAGAGAACAGGGCAATACTAGAAAATACGCGAGCTATGAAGTTCGGAAAGAGCCTGCCCAACACTTTACGTATGGAGGCTATACATACTAGACAGAACACCGAATTGTCAGGGTGGTGATATTACACCCTATGAAAAGTGGACATGGAAAGCCCCAGGTTTATCTCATCTACAAACTTTTGGGTCAGTAGCTTACTTACATGTTCCTGCACAGCTACGGAAGAAACTTGATAAAAAAGCCGATAGATTGATATTGGTAGGGTATGACGTTAATTCTACTAACTATCGGTTCTTCGATCCAGTAACGAAAAATATAAAGGTTTTAAGGCATGTAATATTTGATGAAAATGCACTACCTCAACAGATAGAAAATACAGCAACACATATGATTCTAGAAGAAGAATCGGGTGGATATCAATGCAATTCAGATCAAGGTAACACTGATAGCGTTCCTCTCCATAAGTATAATCTTAGAAGAAAACAATTTCCAACTCAGTCTACCATCGCTGCAGAAGCAAATGTGAGCGAAATAAACACTCCTGCAATATACGACGATGCAATGAAGGGCCCCCAGAAGCTTAAATGGGAAGAAGCTACACGTGAAGAATCACAATCCCTTGAAGCCAACAAGTCAAGGGAATTGGTTGAACGCCCAAATCAACAGACAATACTGAACCTCGTTTTAAAGCCAGAGTGTGCGCAAAGGGATTTTCACAAACATACGGCATTGACTATCACGAAACCTTTGCTCTTAGGACTAGGTATAATACGGTCCGGATACTGCTTGGAATCACCGCTAGTTGTCAACTTAAAATGTTCCAATTCAATGTTAAAACAGCGTTTCTATATAATGAGTTAGAAGACGACATATTTATGGAATCACCGCCTGGCATTAATTCAAAACAAGGACAGTTAAAGAAATCTCTGCATGGACTTAAACAAGCACCTAGATGCTGGAACGGGAGATTCGCCAACGCGCTATCAAAAATTGGACTTCATAAGTGGGTTAGTGACCAATGCGTTTATCACGGTACCATTGGAAAAGATCGAGTAATATTACTTTTGTGTGTCGATGACGGTCTTGTATTCGGCAGTAAGCAATCTACACTGAATGCCGTGCGTCAACACTTGGAAAATGAATTTCAAATCAAAACATGTGCGCCAAATAACTTCATCGGTTTGAATATTAATGTAAATACGTTAAACAATTCAGTGAGTCTAAAATTATGTAGTTACATCGATAAACTAGTCAAACGATATAATTTGAGTAACTCCATCGGACACAAATTGCCTTCAGATCCTAATGTTTGTCTCACAGACCCCAATATTGAAAAATCTACTGACTTAGTGACATACCGCGAAATTATTGGGTCTCTAATCTTTGAGGCAACAACAGTGAGACCAGACATTGCATTTATAACAAATGTGCTAAACAGAAGAATGCAAACATATGGACAAATACATTGCAATGCAGCAAAGCGTGTAGTGCCGTGTCTTAAACAAACTGAGAATTTCGGAATTCAATACAGCGCGAGTGACAATATTGTAATAACGGGCTACAGTGATTCGGACTATGCCGGTGATATGTCAACGCGACGGTCAACTACCGGATGTTTTTCAAATGAAAGGTAGCACAATTACATGCAGAACACAACTTCAAAAATCAGTTTCGTGTTCAACGGTCGAAGCAGGATTTGTCGCAGCGTCCGAAGCAACGAAGGAAGCAATCTGGATTAAACAGTTGTTAAGTGAATTAAATCAAGATCACACTGAAATAAAACTGAACATAGACAATCAAAGTGCGTTGAAACTAATCAAGAATACAGTGTTTCATCATAGAACAAAACATATTGATATAAGATAGAATTTTGTTAGAGAGAAAGACTTAATGTTATAGACTTGTAAATGTTTTTTAAATATTGACTATGCGTATTATGTATTTATGTAATTTGACAGAGCGACCATGATCACTGGGTGTGAATTGTATCAATGTTTAAATTTGTAATTTGAGATATTGATTTAAAGAGTATTGAAGTTTCCATATGTTACCTTACGATTAAATGAAAGGAGGTAATAGATCTTTAGGGTGAGTGTTAAAATATGAAAGCTCTATCAAACATCAGAAGTGTCAATGTCACTTATATACTTTAGATTCACCTATATATGGACACCTGCACACGTTGCAAATCAGTCTAGTCTATACCCAGTCGATACCCAGCGTATTCCGTAACTATATCGCGTATCTGTACTTGTGTAATAATGTACCCGTGAATATATTATATTGGTCGTGTTAATAAGAGTGCCTCGTATTGTATACTCATCAAATCCATATTCTTCTTCATTTACCTAGTTAATGTCATGCAATCATCTAACATATACGCAATTATTTAATTTCGTTTGTGAACATTATCGTGTCCTTAATTTATTCACTGGAGCTTGCATTCAACCGTATGCAAGTGCGGGTTAGTTTATGTCAGTGCAGAGTAAGGGCAGAATAGGAATAAAATCAAATTAATATATACCAGGGGTGGCCACCAACATTGCCTTAGCACTAACTCAATAATTATTTACAATTTTATATTTCTTGAATAGAATAAGTATAATAATAATCCTTTATTCGGCATATAGCTCAATTATAAATTATACTCCTGAACCTCTCAAAAAAAAAACAATAAAAAATTAAAACAAAAACCAACATTACTCTTCTTCCCCTCTCCTTCTCCCTTTCAACTCTTCCAACGCCCTCAGCCATCTCCTTATGTCCCACGTCCGCCCGTCCCAAGCCTTGCCCAGCTACCGGCAACCTCCAGCGAGGTGAGTGAAGGTATCCTTCCCACTCGTTCTTTCCTCCCACAATCTTTCCGAAGGTACCCGGGGAGCCCATTCATCACTTTCACACTTTTGAACCCGGGACAGTATGAGCTACCTTCAATTCTACCCAGCCTTTCCTGCCCTTCCACTTCCATGCATTTTATCCACACCATCTCACTCACCTTCTCCCCCTGCCTTTCCGGACCGCTTCATCTACCCCAATACCTGCTGCCTGTAAGGTCATTCTTCTATCTCTCTGCCACTCCGTCTCCTCCTGTCCCTTTTTCCCCCTCACCGCCCATTCCCACACCGCATTATAATGCGCTCCTGTCCCAATCTCCTAACTTTCTCCTCAAACCAAATCACTCTTCTTCTTACCTCCGCCTCCTATTAGTCTCCTGCAATACAATATACCTGGGGGTAGACCTTTCCACTCCCAACATTTTCTTCAGCTGAAACACCCCTTACACTTCCACCCCATACATCAAAATCGGTTTCACCAACACATCCCACAGCTTGCATACCATGTCCGCCCTAGTCAGCAGCCACTTCCATTTACCAATCGCATCATCTTATGTAAATAATGGATATTTCAGATCGTGAAGACCAGTCCATCTTGTGTACCGGTGAATCAGGTGCAGGCAAAACAGAAAACACCAAGAAAGTCATTCAGTACCTAGCATATGTTGCTGCATCCAAGTCTCCAAAGGGATCAGGAGCGGTAAATGCCTTTCTATGAATCTCTTTGGTTAATCTAACATAGAGAGCTAAACATAGTGAAATATTATGTTTTTAATTCTTACTTTTCTATATGCCCGCATATTTATTTCACACACAAAATTGCAAATCACCCACAACAAAATTCCGATTGGTTTGGTGTCACTCTTCTGTCTCTTGTTTTCCGGGGCGGGCCTTTCCCAAACATTCGACACCCGAGCAGCACAAAGATCTCATTGTAAGTATTTTGTTTTCTTACCTCACACCAAATAAGAACGAGAAACAATTGGCCATGTCGAAAGTAACGAGTGCTGCCTGCAAAATTCCTCACGCTACGAACTGTCACACTGTAAATGTAACAATATATTACACATATTGTGTTTTCGATGATTAATTTCTTTCTTTTATCTCTGTGTGGCTAATTCTTGCTTGATTGACTTGTCAATTGCGCGGGGAAGAGTCCATCAAGGGAGTTTTCGGTATGTACTGGATGGGACGTCAAGTTTTCTTTCATTTTTATCTCTCAACTGTATGTTTAATCATATCTATCGATGAGCAATCGATATAACCTATAATTTTACATATAATATCCCAAATCTTGCATGTAGAAGCGTTTCAATGAAAATTTAACTGTTTAGTTCTTAGTGTCTATCAACTATTGATAGAGAGTAAATTATACAGCTAGTCGGACACGCACATGGCCAAACACTGTTTTCGCAATGCATGACGTCACTGTATTTGTGATTTGTGATTGACTAGGATGTGTGTCTACAGGGCGGGTTGGAGCAGCAACTTCTTCAAGCTAATCCTATTTTAGAAGCCTTTGGAAACGCCAAGACTGTTAAGAACGATAACTCCTCACGTTTCGTAAGTTTTATGAAACATTTGTTATTTTGTAATATTAATAATGATGATGATTCCTACAATAGGGGAAATTCATACGCATTAACTTTGATGCTTCTGGATATATCGCTGGAGCTAACATCGAAACTTACCTGCTGGAGAAATCTCGTGCCATACGACAAGCTAAGTTTGAAAGAACCTTCCACATCTTTTACCAGTTGCTGGCAGGAGCAACTACTGAACAAAAGAGTAAGTCTTTGAATAAGTGTATTCCAGAAGAACTTTCTCCTTAAAATGTTTTTCTTGCTTTGTTTTTAAAGACACATGTCTTTAAATTTGCATAATATTTTGTATAATGAAGGTTAAAACTGTGCTCGGGGTTGGGGGAATGGACGGCATTTTGATGATACATATTTTGATGAGCTTTTTACTTCGGATATGACTGTAAGATGTTAAGGATAGGTTTGTAGCCTCGGTGGCGTATTGGTCAGCAGCGATGTTCAGCCAGGCACGCTGGGATCAAACCACAACTGCCTTGCTGGTGACAGACAATGCATTACTGGGGTTGCCGGGGGAAAAGTACGGTTCTCGGTCATTGAATTGAAAAAACTTGACCGGGGGTGGTCGCAGTACTCCTGCTACAAGGGAGTTAGTACAATAGACGCATTTTCTTTTCGGCATTGCAATCCTGAGGAAATTGTCTATCCGACGACATATTACAATGTTCCCTATGTAACATAACCTAGCAGGTATCTGTTTTTCTGGAATATCTCCGAAAATATTAATGATAGACGGAGTTTTTCTTCGGCGTTGCAATCCTGAGGAAATTCCCTATTCTACAACATACTACAATATTTTCTGGGTATCATTACCTAGCCGCTATCAGTTTTTTTCGATTATCTCCCAAAATATTAGAGATAGACGCATTTTCTTTTCGGCATTGCAATCCTGAGGAAATTGTCGATCCGACAACATATTAGAATGTTTGCTGGGAAGCATAACCTAGCCGCTATCAGTTTTCTCGAACATCTGCCGAAATATTAGTGATAGACGCAGTTTTTCTCGATTATTTCCAAAAATATTGTAGATAGACGCAGTTTCTTTTCGATATTCCAATCCGGAGGAAATTTCCTATTCGACGACATATTACAATGTTCGCTGGGTAACATAACCTAGCTATTACCAATTTTTCGGGATTATCTCCCAAAATATTATAGATAGAAGCAGTTTCGTACTGGCATTGTAATCCTGAGGAAATTCTTTATCCGACGACATATTACAATGTTCGCTGGGTAATATAATATAATGTTTGCTCGGTAGCATAACCCAGTCGTTATAAGTTTTTTTTGAACATCTTCCAAAATATTAGAGATACGCGCAGTTTTTTCGGCGTTGCAATCCCAATCGGACAACTTATTACAATGTCGTGAAAACCTATGCATTCAGTAATAAAAATTAGTGCCCCATCATTTCTCTTGTTCCATGTGTTATAGAGGAATTCATCCTTGAAGAACCGAAGACATATCCATTCCTCCGCGATGATAATCACATCGTACCGGGCGTCGACGATTCCCAAGAGTTTCTCAACACAGTCAAGTCAATGAACATCATGGGAATGACTAAAGAAGACTTCACTGCTATTTTCCGCATAGTCTCTGCCGTGATGCTCTTCGGCCGAATGGAGTTCCGTCAAGACCGTAACTCCGACCAAGCTACTCTCCCCGACAACACCGTGGCTCAGAAAATCGCGCATTTATTAGGTCTCTCCGTCACCGACATGACCAAGGCGTTCCTGAAACCTCGCATTAAAGTGGGCCGCGACTTCGTCACCAAAAGCCAAACCAAGGAGCAAGTGGAGTTTGCAGTGGAAGCCATTTCGAAGGCGTGTTACGAGCGCATGTTCCGGTGGTTAGTCACCCGCATCAATCGCTCCCTAGGCCGTACCAAGCGTCAAGGTGCGTCTTTCATAGGAATACTGGATATTGCAGGGTTTGAAATCTTCGATCTCAACAGCTTCGAGCAGCTGTGCATCAACTATACCAACGAGAAATTGCAACAGTTGTTTAACCATACTATGTTCATCCTGGAACAGGAGGAATACCAACGTGAAGGTATTGAGTGGAAGTTCATTGACTTTGGACTTGATTTACAACCAACTATTGATCTTATTGATAAGAGTATGGGTATCATGGCGCTATTAGATGAAGAGTGTCTGTTCCCGAAGGCCACCGATAAGACTTTCGTCGAGAAGCTGGTGTCTGCACATACCTCGCACCCCAAGTTTAAGAAAAGCGACTTCCGCGGTGTTGCTGATTTCAGTATTATTCACTACGCAGGCAAAGTGGACTACTCAGCCGATCAGTGGTTGATGAAGAACATGGACCCGCAGAACGAGAACGTTGTGTCTCTGCTACAAGCTTCGCAAGATCCTTTCGTCGTGCATATTTGGAAGGACGCTGAGAGTTTAGGTAGAGCGAAGGGAATGTTCCGTACCGTGAGCTATTTGTACAAAGAACAACTCGCCAACCTCATGGTTACTTTGCGTAACACTAATCCCAACTTCGTGCGTTGTATCATTCCAAACCACGAGAAGCGCGCGGGGAAAATCGACGCGCCTCTTGTTCTGGACCAGTTACGCTGCAATGGTGTGCTGGAAGGCATTCGTATCTGTCGTCAAGGCTTCCCGAACCGCATACCATTCCAAGAATTCCGCCAGCGGTACGAGCTGTTAACTCCCAATGTCATTAACAAGGGCTTCATGGACGGGAAGAAGGCCTGTGAGACAATGATCAAGTCTTTGGAGCTAGATAGTAATCTGTATAGAATAGGACAGAGTAAAATCTTCTTCCGAGCAGGTGTACTGGCTCAACTTGAAGAGGAACGGGATTATAAGATTACCGACTTGATTGTCAACTTCCAAGCATTCTGTCGCGGATTCCTGTCTAGGAGGAACTACCAGAAGCGCGTCCAGCAACTGAATGCTATTCGAATTATCCAACGCAATTGTTCGGCTTACCTGAAACTCCGCAACTGGCAATGGTGGCGTCTATATACGAAAGTCAAGCCTCTTCTAGAGGTCACTAAACAGGAGGAGAAGCTAATGCAGAAGGAGGATGAGCTAAAGCAGGTTAAGGATAAGCTGGACTCCCACTTGAAGACTGCTCAGGAGTATGAGAGGAAGTACCAGTCTGCTTTGGAAGAGAAGACTATCCTTGCTGAGCAGCTCCAAGCGGAGGTGGAGTTGTGCGCTGAGGCTGAGGAAAACCGCGCGAGGTTAACAGCTCGAAAACAGGAATTGGAGGAAATCCTGCATGATTTGGAAGCGCGTGTAGAGGAGGAGGAGGAGCGCGCGAATGCTCTCAGCAATGACAAGAAGAAGCTGCAGCAGACTATTCAGGATCTTGAGGACCAACTAGAGGAGGAAGAGGCTGCCAGACAAAAGCTGCAGTTGGAAAAAGTACAGTGTGACAATAAACTGAAGAAACTCGAGGAGGATCTTGCGTTGTCTGACGATACTAACCACAAATTGATTAAGGAGAAGAAGTTGCTCGAGGAGAGGAGTAATGATCTCTCGCAGGCTTTGGCTGAAGAGGAAGAAAAGGCTAAACATCTCGCTAAGTTGAAAGCCAAGCACGAGGCTTCGATAGCTGAGCTGGAAGAACGTCTGTTGAAGGACCACCAACAACGCCAGGAGGCTGATAGGTCCAAGAGGAAGATTGAGAGTGAAGTCACGGATTTGAAGGAACAGTTGCACGAGAAACGGATGCAGTTGGAGGATATACAGCTGCAGTTGGGTAAGCGTGAAGAGGAGCTAGCTCAGGCGATGGTGCGTGTTGATGAAGAAGCCGCGGGTAAAGCTGCCGCACAGAAAGCACAGAGGGAGTTGGAGAGCCAATTGACCGAATTGCAAGAGG
Organism: Tetradonia laticeps; assembly: GCA_025400035.1. Lineage (NCBI taxonomy): Eukaryota > Metazoa > Arthropoda > Insecta > Coleoptera > Staphylinidae > Tetradonia > Tetradonia laticeps. The sequence continues at coordinate 11,105 of JAODVP010000001.1, forward strand.
ATCTCGAAGCTGAGAAAGCTGCGCGGGGCAAAGCAGAACGACAACGGCGTGATCTTAACGAGGAACTCGAAGCTTTGAAGAATGAGTTGCTCGATTCTTTGGATACTACTGCTGCGCAGCAGGAACTTCGGTCTAAGCGCGAGCAGGAGTTGGCTACTTTAAAGAAGAGTCTTGAGGAAGATACACAGTCGCATGAAGTGGCGATGAGTGATGTCCGCCATAAACATACAACGGAGATAGCTGCGATCAATGAACAACTGGAGAATTTCAAAAAGGCGAAGGCGCAGCTAGAGAAGACCAAGGCTACTCTAGAGGCGGAGAATGCGGACTTGGCTTCGGAATTACGCAACGTGGGAGCTTCCAGACAAGAAGGAGACCGCAGGCGTAAACAAGCTGAAGGCCAGCTCGCGGAAATACAAGCCAAGTTGGCGGAGACTGAACGTTCTCGTCAGGAACTAGCTGAAAAAGCCGCTAAGTTACAACTGGAGGCTGAGAATGTGGCGCAGCAGCTTGAAGACGCTGAGTTGAAGGCTTCCGCTGCTCAAAAGAGTCAGACCACTATCGAGTCGCAGTTCACCGAGGCTCAGTTTGCTTTGGAAGAGGAGACTAAGCAGAAGTTATCACTATCTTCCAAACTCCGGCAGCTGGAAGCTGAGAAGGAGCAACTTAGGGACCAACTGGATGAAGAAGAGGAACAGAAGAAGAGTTTCGAGAAACAGCTCGGGGCTTTGAATGCTCAGCTCATTGAGTTTAAGAAGAAGGCGGAGGAAGAGTCTGAGCAGTCTGCTATTCTGGAGGAGGGTAAAAAGAAGCTTGCTAAGGATCTAGAAGCGCTTCAAAGACAAGTGGAGGAATTGACTGTGGCCAACGATAAGTTAGAAAAGAGCAAGAAGAAAATCGCCGCGGAATTGGAGGATGCCAACATTGATTTGGAGACACAGCGTAGTAAAGTGGCAGAGTTGGAGAAGAAACAGAAGAACTTCGATAAGACATTAGCTGAAGAGAAGGCAGTTTCGGAGAGGATGGCCCAGGAACGAGATAACATCGAGCGTGAAGCACGGGAGAAGGAAACACGTGTGTTGTCTTTGAGTCGGGAGCTTGATGAGAGCTCGGAGAAGATTGAGGAATTGGAACGGGTCAAGCGCCAACTACAAGCCGAGCTGGATGAATTGGTAAACAACCAAGGAACTGCGGATAAAAACGTTCATGAGTTGGAAAAGGCTAAGAGGTCTTTGGAGACTCAACTCGCTGAGTTGAAAACCCAAAACGAGGAGCTTGAAGATGAGTTACAGCTTACCGAGGATGCCAAGTTGCGTTTAGAGGTGAATATGCAAGCCTTGCGCACGCAGTTCGAACGGGATGTCCAGGCTAAAGAAGAACAGGCGGAAGAAAAGCGACGTGTTATAGTGAAACAACTGCGGGATCTAGAAGCGGAACTAGACGAGGAGCGTAAACAGAGGAGTGCGGCGGTTGCTAGTAAAAAGAAACTTGAAGGTAGGCTATGATACTTGTTCCGTCACCTTAGTGATATGTCATATCAGTTACCCGGTCAATAAATTTCAGTCATTCAATCATTCCGCATTGAATTCTAAACTGTTCTATGCTAAGGTGGTTAATAATTGATAATAATCATGTTGGGTACAGGCGATTTGAAGGAAATGGAAGCTCAAGTCGAGCTTCAGTCTAAGTACAAGGAAGACGCATTGAAGCAACTGAAGAAGAGTCAACAGCAGTGCAAGGAGGCGACGCGTGATGCCGAGGAAGCTCGTGCTGCCCGCGAGGAGTACGCTACTGCCAGCAAAGACGCCGAGCGCAAGGTGAAGATTTTGGAGGCTGATGTTCTTCAGATGACGGAGGATTTGGCGGCTTCTGAACGGTCTCGTCGCGCTGCTGAGGCTGAACGGGATGAATTACAAGAGGAAATCAACAGCAATGCTAATAAGGGTAAGTTCACTATGATTTCCTTTCTGCGATAAGAATCGCAATGAGTAATATCCACGCATTCACAGCAAATATGTGTGTTTTTAACTTGGAATTGCATACATTTCGAATTCTAGCCTTGCGCGACGTAAATTCTCATATAATCAGGAAAGAAATAGCATAAATTCACTAATCATTACTAATTTGTTGTCAAATAACCTCGTTTTGTAAATGGTCCACCCTCATTGTGTTTTACAACATCTAGGTACATTGATGATTGACGAAAAACGTCGATTGGAAGCACGCATTGCTAGTCTTGAAGAAGAACTTGAGGAAGAACAGAGCACCAATGAGGTTCTGGTTGATCGGGCTCGTAAAGCTCAGTTGTCCCTTGATCAACTCACTGGCGAATTGGCTAATGAACGCTCCGCGTCTGCTAAGCAAGAGTCTCTGCGCTTGCAGTTCGAGAGGCAGAACAAGGAACTCAAGGCTAAACTCGCTGAGCTGGAGACTTCTCAACGCACTAAGACGAAGGCCACCATCGCTGCTCTGGAATCGAAGATCACTAATCTCGAGGAGCAGCTAGAAGTAGAGGCTAAGGAGCGTTTTGCACAGCAAAAGACGAACCGCAAGTTGGATAAGAAGCTGAAGGAGTTGATGATGCAGTTGGAGGATGAACGTCGCCATGCTGACCAATACAAAGAGCAATTAGAGAAGGTTAATGGCCGCGTGAAGATGCTCAAGCGACAACTGGATGAGGCCGAGGAGGAGATCTCTCGTGAAAAGGCCCAGAAGCGCAAGTTCCAGCGTGAGTGCGAAGATATGTTGGAGTCGCATGATTCTCTCACTCGTGAAGTCAGCAATCTGAAGAGTAAATTGAGGTACGTGAGCTTCTTGTTGTTGTTGAAGAAACGCAAGCTCCCCCATCCATTTCTAAGTGTGCTTGTTGTTACGTTAGATGAGTAAAGCATGTTTCTTTCAGTTCCAGTTGGAAAACATGAAATATCTCTACTCAGTAGTTCGCTACAATAAATAATTTCTAATAATTAATTTAGAAATTTAGCGTAAAACGTGGTACGTTACAGGTGCGTGCTTGTTGGATTAACATTGGCATGCTTTGTGTTAGCTGCGGTTATTTTCATATAATTGCACGGAGCAACAGTTTTTAGAGGTGTGGTTTTTGCGTGCTTTCTGTGGTTTAAGCTTGAAATGTCGAGTGTATTTGATTTCATTTAAATAACTCAAAATACTCTTACTATTTCGAAGTTTTTAATGTGCATTGGTAGACTCTATAATTGAAACATAGTTTATAATAGAGTTCTAACTGGAACCCGTGGCGTTTCGAGGTCAGAACTCAACAGGCTCAACAAAATGGAAGTTTTTGTCTTCAGTAACACTGTAGTTGTTGCACATGTACTGTCGTCGTAACATTGAGTTTGTTGTATTCGTTTTTTTAAGTGAATAGGTCTATATTCTTGGTTTACATGGGCGTTAAGTCTAAAAAATGAAATTATATAACTGGATAGCTAAAAGATCTAAGAATTCATTACCGGGCTACATCTCGCGAAGTAGAGCCGCCAATTTGCTATACATCGAGGTTTGAAATGTCATATATTGACGTAAATACCTCCATCAAATTGAAGTATAGGGCTGTAGTCAATGTAACGAAAAAAAATTGAACATTCCGCTATTGATTGATTAAAGGGCTGAGCTATTCCAAGTGGAAAAGATGTCAAAAGTTTCCAGAATGTATCAAATTTTGCTATTCCTCTGTAACTCTAACCTCTTGTTAATTCAAAACTCACCAAAAACATCAGAAGCTAGGTAAAGATAGGTCAGACTACCAAAAATATAGCCCAAATGGTTCTAAATCGCCTAAGCTATCTTCTTCTTAATTCTCATCATTTATCTTCCAAATACTCTGTACATTTGTACGACACGTATTAAGAAGAAACTAGTGTAGAGCCTGTAAAAATGACTAGTACTTCCTTAACCGAGGATAATTCCAATTATGAGTAACACAAAAGATCCGTTTGATTTGTGCTAATAAAATTACGAATAACTTGTGATATTGATAGTTTGGAATGATTAATAATACATATTAATGTCAATACGATTTAAATTTCTTCACTCTAAAGCCGGAAACGATGATGACAATGACTTTGCTTGCTTATACCTACAAAATTAACGCACCAGATGTAACACAGCACCCGACAGTCCCCAAATTACTCCAGGGATTAGTTTATATCCGAAATTAATTTTTCGATTTTGCATTGACTATGTTCCAATGTGTTAATAGAACTTGAATTGTGTTTTAGGAGAAACGCAGGTGGTGTAGGCCTCTCAACACGCTTGGGCGGCGGTGGAGCAAAGCGGGGCTCACTGCAGCCAACGAGCGGTAATGGCTCTGGAGATGACTCCGCTCAGGACGAGAGCATCGACAGCGAGGATACGCAGAACTAGGCGTTTCCACCGCCGCCAATGATGCTTCCGTTTGTCCGGATATGTAAATACTTCCAAGCGTGCGCACCAGTACTTAGTAACAGCGTGCCGAACAATAACTAATTATTGACAATGATTTTATTAATTTATACCTACGCGTAGCTAACTCACCCTTAATCAAGCACTAGCGAATAACACGATGAAATGAAGCTCATGACACACAGTGTTAAATAAAACTAAAACGATTTTATATTTATACATCAACTAATTTTCCGCGGTCGTGCGCTAAACATATTTAATAAAGGAGCAAACAGTTACACCGTAAAAGTTTATAAATAATTTATAAATATATATAGATATGATATACAATGATGACAACAGTGCGAGTAGTTGGTACGATTTGTAAGGAATTTTTTATAATGATGTAGTCTTTCGATACAACTTTTATATATCAAGAAGCAGTAGGTGCTAGAATAATTTGATACGAAATTTCGTGATCAATCGGCGGTTATGCCAACTGGGAATTGTACTATTTATATGCCACCCTGCATTTTACATTAATTGATATCACTGTTTTGATTCAATCTTTGTACATACCTCTTTACATAATGATGCATTTACAAATTAATGAAATGATTTACTACCAACGTCTGTTTTCTCTAATATCTTTTTGTATTTACTTATTTTTTGGGGGGTTTCGGGCTCACATAATTATACTTGTAACATTAATTATTACCAATAAACGATTTACAATCTGCTATTCTAAACTTTCTACTGTTTTTCTGTTTCGATTTCTTTTGTATTGGAGACATTTTTGTGAAATATTTGAAAGCTCGATTGTGTAATCCGAGCGCAGTGTTGTACATTCAAAAATTCAAATAAGTAGAAAATTAAAATCCCTAGAAAAAAGTCACTAGTTGTGATGTTACAATTCTGCAAAATCATTTCATACATAAATATGATAGAAGAAACATGATCATTTGCACTAAACCAAATCAGGAAGATATAAATTTACAGAGATTTAATGTAAAATAAGCTGTAATTTTGAGAAATTTATATTTTCTAGGGATTTTCACTTTTATCGGGTGGCAATGTTACAATGTGACGCTACGCATGCGCATACAGTAGCACACGTGATACAAGAGCTTGGAAGCCGCGCCATTTGCAAATTCAAGTTAAATATCACTGGCGAGTAGTTTTAAACGTTTGCTTGATTAAACTTAAATTAATTATCCCGAAACATCAGCTCTTTGTAAGCGACATTGGCCGACATTGAGACACCTGTGCGGTAGTAGTAATTGTCATGTCAAACTTCGAAATGGATGAATTATTAGTGCAAATCAAGCACATTGAAGAGCAGGCGATACACGAGCAATTTGCCAATGATCGCCATGCCAATTACTGGCCTTTTGTGACTCCGCGCACTGCTCCTAAGGTTAAGATCGACGAAGAGGTACGCATAACTACTACAAACAACAGGATCTACGAGGGAGATCTGGTAAAGGTTGAGTTTACGGAGAACAACTATACCATGACATTAGGCGATACTAAATATGTCGGTACGCTGGAGCAGCGTATCCTTCCGGAAAAGTTGGATGGAAACATTCGTTTCGACAAGAAGATCATTGCTCACTTCGAGGTGGTTCCTAAATTCATTTTCACGCCGTATCCCATGCCTGTGGTGCCGAAGTATGTAAACGTAACTTAGTCGTATTAACACCCCAATTAGATTTTAGTAACTTTGTGATATTATGTAGACTGATTCTTGAAAATCTTTCAATGCACTTAAAGTAACATATTTGAAAACATTCACTCTATAGAATTAAACTCAGATAATAAAAGTAGTTAATACAAGTAGATAATACAGTGGATAGAACCACTAAATAAACTTTAATAATGAACAACCTAATTTTACTGATAAAATAGAGCGAAAGTCGAAAAAGTGGAGCCACAAAAAGAAGAAGAAGAAGAAGAAGAGGGGATGTTCTTTTTGCCGCATTTGCATCCTAATGCTCCGCCGCGTATTGTACGAGACGAAGACGAAATAGTTAGAATTGAAAGGCCTCCATTTACCCCAGAAGAACAAATCAGGCAGGATGAGATGAACGAGCGGGCCCTCTGGGCAATGCAGTTTGAGTTTTTTTAACCCATAACCACCGTGCGAGCCACTTGAAGATCTCAACGTGTTGCTTAACATGTTCTGCCCCATGTAGGCTATATTTGTATAGACTGTAAATTATAAAATTTAAACAATTTATTACTTGTTACAAGACTGAATTGTAATGCTGTGACAGTAAATTACACAATCACATTTAAGCTATGAGTGGTCAGTGAAACCTTGTGTTCAATGCCTAGTTATTGAGACATGTTCTTCTTGGTGTTAATTTATTAAAATCAAAAGGAAGTGTTATAATCAGCGTCAAATATTACGCATTCTTTTAAATGCTTTTGATGCATACATTAAAAATAGTCTTGTACTTGCACTTGTCGA
>JAODVP010000001.1:18057-37333 GCA_025400035.1 Tetradonia laticeps
TAGGAAAAACTACTTTTATCACATATTAAACGAATAGTTAAAACTTTGAAAAATTGCAAAGCCCTCTCTTACGCTACAAACGCTGTTAAAAATTAATGTAGGCCTAGGCAGACGGAAATCAGTTATTTCCAATTCAACAGGTTTTTTACTTCCAACTTCTACCGCTAGGGAGCTGATTTTTTAAAACATGTAAGCCTATGTGCAATCCAACCACTCATCTCCAACTTAATGGTCATATACTTTCAACTCCTGCTGGAAGGAGGGCTGCCTGTTGAATGTAGGATTATTTAAATCTCTCATTTTCAACTGAATGGTTATTTATATTCCCACTTCCACCGGTAGGAGGGGGTGTACCGAAATAAAATACTGGTTTCGATTTTAATTCCAGTATAGCTGGACAGTTAATAACGATCTCAGTTTCGATTTTGCAACGATTTCGATTTTCTGAAAATAAAAATAACGATTCCGATTTGAATTTCACTTCTCTAAAAATATCACTTTCAGATTTCGGTCTGGGTCCCTGGCACTTCCAATAAATTTAGAGTCGCGAGTATTACACAGGGGAAAGGAGCAAGTCTTGCTTTTTCCAACGTCATATTTAACACCACGTTATCAATAGAGGTTCCTGAAAAAACTCGCATTTCACATCACGCGCTTTCAAAAATGTGCAAATTTGCTCAACCCCGTAAGCGACATTTTAAGGCACTTCTTATTAATTTGGAGTAGGAAACGTGATACAGGGCGCAAGAGCAGCTCTTGATCCCTCGAATGCAATGTTAAACACGGCGTTATGACCAGCGGTGAGGAAACTAGCATTTTACATCGCAATATTTCAGAAATTCTCAAGTTTGCCCAACTTACTTCTAGTTAGTTCAGGCATTTCTAATTAACTAATTAGATCGAAAATCACCTTATATGAAAGGGCGTCCGTTGCTGTACAATATGAATCTATGAACATACAAAACATACAATTGCCGCGTATCATTCGCGCGAAAATTGAAATTTCCAGAGGAGAATTTTCACATAACCTGAAAATTTCCAAATTTAGGCCTTAATTTTAAGACCTTTCTGAATAACTAATTACACTCAAAATCACCTCATCCCAACGAGCAGCTCTTGCTTGACAGAATAACGTTACGAACTTAAATTTGTCTCTTATGGTTGTAGCATGTACATGACAAAATAAATAAACTCGATGTCATTAATCCGTGTCTCCCGCCCTACATAATGCTACCTTTATAGAGGGACACAGCAATTGTTGCTCTTTAAAATCGCCGAAAAGCAATCGTAAAATTGTACTAATTTGAGGATGCTTCATCCACTTGTCAAATTTCTTGCAACAAAGGCATCATGGCGCATTTGTCTATTGGCAAGAAACGCATGCGTTTAACTTTCATTTCATGTACAGCACCTAGACATAACTGTGGATACAACTTGAATGGCATACCTGATGGTCTGTTTTTAGCGCATGTTGAAAGGAGAGCGTACAAGTGGCGACAAAGATTTACAGTTTGCAATTGCAATTCGCGACATGACATGAACGTACCCTCGCTAATTTTCGTCATGAGGTCTTGAATGTACAACTTGAAGACGTAGATCTTCTTTATTCCAGCATGGTTGAAAAGGCCTTCTTGTCCTTGGAGAGCGTTGCGCGGAGGTGTTGCCAATGTCCACGTCCACAAGCTGCTCAAGCACATTCGCCCATATTTAATGTTCTTTATTTATAAATTCAAACGTTTTTTTTATATATAATTATGTTTTCAACTAAATCACAGTGTGTGCCTGTTAATCATACCTTCTGATGCAATACGTGTGAAGTTTTATTCAAAATTTAAGTTCTTATTTTTTGGCCTTCTTGGGCTCTACATCAAAATCCATGTCCCAGAACCCTACAAAAACATTTAATGTATAATAGAGTATTAATGCATAATGTAGGTTTTCTAAACATGACTGTCGATGACCTCTACGAGGCAAACCGAACCGTTATGCTTCCAAATACCTATGTTTTCATACAGAATTTAGATAAATTTGTTTTCAGACAGTTCATGTAACAAATTACCCGAAATCTATTATAGTTCTTGAGAGAGCACTGTAAACATTCATTCGTCAACAGTCAGGACTTTTTCTGTCATATACTATCAAAAAGTATAAGAGATATCGGAAAAGGCTTTTCAGCAGTAGATTCCGGTCGGGAATAGTGTGTTTAATGTTTTCTACATATGATTCTACCCGAAAGCCATATGTATAACACATCAGATCGAGCTAACAATAAGTCGGACATAGAAATAATTTTACTGCATGAGAGAAGATTAATAATAAGCATCAATAAACTCTTTAATAAATTAGGAAATAGCGAATTACATACTATTTTACGCATTGTGTAATAATCCCGTTTGTCGCTCAGAAAACTCGTACCCATCTTAGATGCGTACAACAGAGATACAAGTACATATAATCAACTAAATTTTCAATGAAAAACTGTTGAAATAAGTCAAGTTGAGGAAGAGTTGGAAAAGTCCAGAAATTATAAAATACTTAGAAAGTTACTTCCATAAAAATGTAAACATAATAAGGCATATGTATTCGGGATTAAAAATTTAATATACCTGTGAAGGTTTGTTCAGGTTCTCTCAATTCTGGTCGAATCCTATGATTTTGGCAAGGGCTGCTACCATTTAAATCACATAATCTGCACTTTATTTTGGCTATTGCTCCTCGATTCCTAAAATATGACAATAACAAAAACACATGTTATATGTAGTTAGTTCCAACACATACCTGCTAGAAATTAGAGTCTTATCCATACTTTCTTCATTAGAAACCCTTTCCAGAATTTCTTCCACACTCATAAAATCACCAGGAGCATCTAATGCCGTGGAATTATTGGAGACTTCACATTGAATTGTTTTATCCTCATCTGTACTCTTCACATCCTCAGGACGTTGTGGAGTCTGTTTCTTCAGATTCCAACTTTTGTATAATTGCGTTTGTGTTAAGGTGCCTTGTGTAGTTTTCAGAGCTGTTTTTGCAAACAATTTTTTTCTGGTACTAACTTTACTTATTTTTTTACGTACTTCAGGTGTACATTCAATGAAATCATCAATATTTACTCCTAATTGTTTTGGATTAGGCGGTGGTACTGGGGAAGCGTGAGAAACCATGGAAATCATCCAATCGTGGAATTTTGTTTGTACAGGTTCTATTTTATTTATAATGCCACACTCCTTCGCTTTCCGCAATTTTAATTGACGATTTTTTCTAATCTTTGGACTAGATTTCTCTGGACTAGACATAATAATTTCTGCGTCTGATGCAATATTCTCATTTAAAGGATTTCTTGCTGCAGTTTGTGTGAAGATGTCAGGACTTTCTTTTGGTACCAATTTATCATTAGATTCCAATGGTTTAAATATTTTTAAATTTAATGTGGTTGTTTTTTTCATATTTCCAGGACTTTCTTTAGGCACAAATTTATCATTAGATTCCAATGGTTTAAATACTTTCAAATTTAATGTGGTTGGTTTTTTCATATTTCTATCAGTATCCATGTTAAGCGGTGTACAGACCTTATTCTCTTTATTTTCATGTAGCGAAGTCAAGGTTTTAACTTTATCATACTCACATGTGAGGTGTTCTCTAATACCTATATTAAGAATATCAATAATTTTAAAATATGTAATCACAATTAATTGAAGAAGTGTACCAACCTTTGATCTCCTTGTCAAAAGCAAACAACAACATATCAAGTTTTCTTAGATGCTTCGAGTTTTCTTCACCAACTGTCGACATTTCAGTGGTATACATTGAATTCCACTCTTCCATCGTCGACATCGTTCTGTATAATTAATTGTTAATGATTTACAGACGTAGAACTGAATATTTTTCTTACAAAACGTTCTTCAACAGCTTCAACATGAACAACTTAAAAACTGATGAGGTTAAGATTACTAAATGCTGTTGCCAAGGATAACATAGACGTATGTTTGACCTGTGGTCGAATGCATGATAAAGCGGAGGATACGTGAAGGTTGTCTATCACACTCTAACTACCTGTAGTAAAATAAATAAAATGACATCAGCTGTGCTTCAAATTTAAAGTTCCGGCGACTGGGCATGTGTTGAATAACTCCATCATCCCCGTATGTATTTCCCTTCTCTCTCTGACCTTATTCGCTTACTGCATGCGCGATCCCGTTTATGTACATACCTATTCGCCTCTGCAAGCAATAATTAAATTACTCTGGGGAAAAATATGTATTTTTTGTAAAGAAGCATCAAATAAATTATTTTATTATATACATAATAAAAATAACCTTGAATTGTGTCCAAATGATTGCGACTATAGATTAAAATTATTATTTATATCTTCCTGCTTGTCAAGTTTATCAATAGAGGGCGTAGCATGCACTAAATCAAGAATAATCTACGAATAACAAGGTTTATTTAAATTAATTCAAATAAAACGAAAAAAATATATATGAACGCTGTTCTTTCGATTAAAATCAACGTTTTTTTTCGCACCTGACCACAAACAAAGCTTCTGGTGAAGCATTTGGATGGAGAATGATGAATCAGTTGCAAACGGTAGGAAGGAAAGACAAATTCGCGGTAATTGGGAGTTGATGAAGGCAATATCTTCACAAGCTGTTCTAATCCAGTAGAAGAGAAAAAATTAGGAATAAATACACAAAAATCGAGATTGTGAGCGCTTTTTCATTCCCTTTTCGGTTTTTGCAAACGCACCACTTAGGACCCCGTAATTTATAGAAATTTCAATATTCCTGTTTATTCTGGTTCGTCTATAAATTGCGACTGTAGGAAACTATGACTAATGAAGCATATATCACTAAAGTGCCACGGGAAAGGACAATTGAAGGGTGGCGCGCGGAGAAGGGCGCAGTAAAAAGCCAGCAACGCTGCGCGCTCCTGATGGTCCGTATATCAAAACTATGACACTCTGAAACAATAACTCAGCTGCTTTACAACCGAAATAGACAAGAAGGGACGCGCGGCGTCTGTATATTATTTCACACGACGCCAGCGTCTCTCATCCACGTCGCAGCGCGCCTGCGGAGGCGTCTGCGGCGCTGCGACGTTGGCGGCGGCAAGCGAGTGCTTGGCTGTCTCCGCGGGCGGCGGCGATTATTGTAAGCGCATACAGAGGAATAAACAATTCCGAACAAAGACTCTTGTTACAACTTTATGCGTCACTTCAATTCAATTGTATCTACCTCGAAAAATCGATAAAAAAAATTTACATATCTAGATAGATACATATTGATTTATCCTGCTCTATTCTCAAAGTAGTTGAAAAGTCCAAGAAGAAGCTTTCGTAAATGTATCTGCATAGTTGAGAATGCCTGAAGAAGTCAATGTCGTAGAAAGAGCTATGAACTTGTCCTTAATGTTAATATAGCATAAAGAACACAACGTGAAATTAAGGTGTCTTTATAGTAATGGAGTTCCAAATGTTTGTTAGTGGCGCATGGATAGAAAGATGCGGAGGTAGTTGGGATCCAGTTAGGTCGTGATATAAGATTGACACTGACAATGATGTCGCGCCGAAGTCTAAAGCAGTCCGGACTTTTATCGTCGAATTATGCAAACGGCCACTATTTGTATTGATTATGCATGTGACGGCACATACTCAGGTATCTTTAAGGACTAGACGCGCATTCACACATTGGAATATTTTATCAACTGTGACTCATGCAAACACAAATACATAGCTACTCCAAATCTTTGCATGCCTCGTTTATTTGGAAGATGCTTTTCGAAGACTCGAGCATAATAATTACGCAGTGGTAGTTTAGCCAAAAGTATTTTCAAATAATTAGAAAATTTTTTCCGCAATTTCTAGGAGCCATGCTAACTTTTCGAAAATAATTAGATTTACTACCTACGTGTGGATTACTCGAAATAAAGTTCTAATATATTTTGTAATGGTTTAAACCGGAAGTGGCATAAAATTATAAGTTTCCACCATCTTATGTAGGTTAACCTATCGTAAGTTAATTTGGCATAAATAAGGCTTGTATAAACGTTGTGGTAGTTTTAGCCAAAAAATTAGATCGGTTCATTTCATCATTCAGTAATATCAGAAAAAATTTTTCGGAAACATTCCGATGTAGTACGTATTTTCGCCACCTATTTTCGGAAATAATCGATTTAATATCTATGCGTAAATCATTTGAAATAAAATTAAAATATATTTTTTCCAATTTAAACCGTAAGTTACCTAAGATATGAAAATTGCAACCTTCTCATAAAGATAAACTAACTAGTCCTAAGTAAACTTGGCATTAACAAACTTGTATATACACTGTGCCAAAAAATGAGATCGCATGATTTTAATTGAGGAAAAGCAGAAAGAAAAATCGGTTTAGATACTGATACAATGCCATTTTCGATGCTAATTTTTCGGAAAACAAAATTTCGATTTTGTAATTTCCAATTTACACGAAAGTGACCTAAAATATGACAATTGCAACCTTCTCATGAAAGTTTAACTAGTCGTAAATAAATTTGTCATATGATTTTTCATAAGTTTTTACTTATATATACACTATAGTAATTTTAGACAAAAAATTCGTTTGATTTTAATTGAAGTATATCAGAAATTTTTTCTGGATATATTGGTGCCAAGCCATTTTCGAAGCTAATTTTTCAGAAAAATCGATTTTATACGTAGAGATCATTCGAAATAAGATTAAAATAAATTTTTAACTTCCGGTTTAAATCAGAAATGACATAAAATATGAAATTTGTTACCATCTCACGAAGGGTAAACTAGTCGTCACTAAGTTTGGCATAAAAAAAACTTGTATATACATTTTGGTAGGGGATTTTAATTTTGTAAAATCAGAAAAAAATTTCTCGCTTTTTTGGTGCCATGGCATTTTCGCCGATAATTTTTAGGAAAACATCGAGTTATCTACGTGTGAATTGTGAATCATGAGTTGAGGAATAAAATTAAAATATATCTATTGTCAACTTCCGATTTCAAGCGGAAGTGACCTAATTGTAAATAAATTTGGCCTGAAATAAATTGTAAGTATATTGTGTTAATTTTAACTACAAAATCCAATAGATTAATTTGAACGGAATAAAAGCGAAAAAAAATTTCTCCTTTTATTGGTATGTATGGTTTATTATCATGCTATTTTCAACGTAAATTTTTCGGAAAAATTTCGATTTAGTACGTTGAGATCATGAGAAATAAAATTAAAATATATTTTTAAATTTTGGTATAAACCGAAAGAAGGATAAACAAGTCGTAAGTAAATATGCAATAAAAATAACTTTTATATATGCTGCGGTACTTTTGCCATAAAATTCGATCGATTGATTTTAATTGAATAAAATCAGAAAAAAATTCTCAAAACTATATCAATTCATAAGCGTTAAATATATTCTGCTGCAGTTTTAATAAAAAAATCCAATCGGATTGCTTTTATTGAGAAAAATCAGAAAAAAAATTCTCGCTTTACTAAGGATAAATCCTATTTTCCACGCTAATTTTTTGGAAAAATTTAGGTTTAGTACATAGATTTTGTATTCTACGCACTAAACCTAAATCTTTCCAAAAATTTAGCGTCGAAAATTGCATGAAATCCTGTTTAAACCGGAAACAACCTAAAATATGAAAATTGCCATAATTTCATAAACGTTAAACTAGTCGTAAGTAAATTTAGCATAAAAATACTGTAAATACAAAATGTCGGAGCGGTCGATAATTTAAGAAATAATGTCTTAATATACACACAAACACAACATAGTAAACACAAAACCCTGGCGGCAGGCGCAGGCACGCAGCGAAGATGCTCGAAAGGTGCGTTCGAGCATCTTGCTGAGTACACCGCCTTGCGCGCAGGAGAAAGAGGCAGAAATATATAAACATACATAATGCAAATGACTAGCAGGCATAGGCATTAATCTGGATGTTAGCATAGGTAAAGATGCGTGTTTTTCTTGCGGGAGCTGGAGGATTTATTGCGCGCCTTGATATACTGGTTGTCTTGCCAGGTTCGGGCCATTGTTTTGCTGCAGTCCACGCGGTCTGGACGAGGCACGATGCATGACGAACGCTCGGCATTATATAAATTGCATTGTGAATCTTTCACTCTCGTTGCTGATGCTGTAAGCGTGTGCGCGCGTTGTTTATATTTGATCTGATGCCTTTAAATGTGGTGCCATGCGCCTCGAACACGTTGTAATGCAGCATCAGCAAGCACCTTGGTGCGTTTGTTGCTCTTTACTTCTGCACTTCGAGAACAAACGAATGCCTCACTGCACATTCCACACAAATAAAAGATACCATAAATGTTTGATGGCATTTACACTCGACCGACAACATCAACCGCTCGTGATTAAATTGAATGCCATTGATTAGTAGATTCATACAATAATTATGCAAATAGAATAGATATAGAAAATGAAATATGTAATGGGAGAAAATACATTTTGATTACACGCATTTCACCCTTTGTTCTCTGTCAGTCGTTGCACGAAGCGTATGATAAAATATACGCAAATAAATTAGGGCAATAATTTTCCGTCATTAATGACGAACTCGCACGAAAAGTTTTTAATTTAAATTCACCTGTCTCTTAAATTGTACGATACATCGACGTAAATGGCGCGCTCATTATTAATTTATACTTTAATGTATCCTTTAGTCCCGTAATTTATTTCAGTGCGCGCCAAATAAAATAATCGCGGCGTTGGCCGTAATTCGAAAAAATAAATAAATTCAGCGCTTTATACGCGCTAGGTGGAAAATTAATGAGAATTTAAACGGATCACGTTTGTTGCCGCTCCACACGTCTCCACGCACCCCTTGGCCAACATTCGCAAACGTATTAATATTAAAATTAATTAGAATGTTAAATAAATACACGTGTGTTTCGGTCTTATTGCGTGATTACGCAGCAGGATGTGGGGAAAAAGCGGCGAGCATGTTCCAGAGCACATTCCCAATCGACGGATACTTGGCTGCCAGCAAGCGGCAGGTAAGTAATGTACCAATGAGGCGATGTTAGCGATCGGAGCTTAGGAAAAATGCGTCCCGTGTGTTTTGTTCGCGAGGCGCGTGCACGCACACCAACATGTATCAAGTCACGCGGAGAGGTAATTTTCGCCGGTGAGCTTCGCACGGGGCGCAAGGTGCGGTGGTGTATCGAGAAAGAGTTATTTAAAGTGACAGGCTCCTATGTAGCACTTGTAATTGGGCAGAAGTGGGTTCTGCATAATGTACAACCTGTTTCTCGTAAATCTCGTTTAATCTGGCCGGCGAAAGAGGACGGCCAGATCGGCGTTAAATAATATAGGAGCGGGAGGGATGGACGCTAAGAAGACGACGGCGACGGCGACGACTACTACGCGACTACCACCTTCTCACGGCGCAGCGACTGCAGGAATTAAGCGGAATATGAGAAAGAGTAGAAAAGCCGCGAGACGTACATGCCAACATCCATGGTGTTGTATGGAATTTCCAATGGAAGTAAGGATTCGCAATTATCTCTGTGGTTGATGTGAAAGACGTGAAATCGGACTCGGGATGCAATAAGGTCTTTAAATGTGCATTTTATTAGTTCAATACGTTTAACATACGGAGCCGCCACTTAGGTCGGTACGATTCTGTAAATTGATTTAGTATCCTGCGCCATCACAACGATGCTGAATTTAGGGGAAACTGGGGAAATACGTGATTACAGCAACCTCCCTTTTTTAATGCAGTCAATTAATACATAAACAGATATCGTAATTCGGCACAGTACAAATAAAAACAAATACTAATTGCAAATTTCATAATTCGGCAAAGTAACTTCCAAATTGCGGTCTCCCCGCGACGCACTTCTTTCCGTGCCGAGCGCGTGAGTCATAATTTTAATTGTGTGCAATAGATTCTTTGCATCTTCAGGTATCTACTGGTTTCAGAGCCGGGCAATTAGCGAATGCCACGTTTCGTAACGCCGCTAGGCCGAGGCTCCATTAGGTAAAGCCAAACTTTATGCCTTGATTCCGTTATATTGATTACCTCCCTATATTTCAATTTAATGGACGTATTAACATAAATATATGACATTGCAAACCTCGATATATAGCGAAACGGCGACGCTATCCCCTCCACTTCGCAAGAAGTGCCCCAGACCTCATTTATCGTAACGTTTTCTTAGGTCTTTTAGCTATCCAGTTATATAATTTAAGTTCTGGTATAGTGTACTGATTCATACCAACAATGCTAAACCCGAGTTTGTTATCACTAGGTTTTAAAGGGGGGCATGTAGCATGACTGGCACAATTTTCTATAGTTTTAAGCAAAACTATTTAAACAAAAGTTTCAGCTTTGAAATCCTTAATCCTACAGAAGTACATGGGGGAATTTCAATAAGTTAATATTTACTGTTAATATGAATGAATTATTCTATTTTTCCGACAACAAAGTAAAAATTTCGCTTCAAATAGTCACCAAATCTGCAAAAATTAATATTTTCCAAAATTGCTATGTACTTCTCTAGGTCACTTAATATGGATTATGAAATTACTCGTTTCGTCTTAGATAAATCTAGAGTTATACTGCGTGCCGTAAAATATTTGTTAATTTCTTTCATTCTAACATCTTATAAAACTCAATATTTTGAACTAATATCTTCTAGGCAATGGATAGATTTTTACGAGAGCTATCGTTTAAACTCATACCTTCGGTAAGTCAAAAGTTATAGCAAATGTGAATTTCAATATGTCGCACAATATCATGAAAATGGAGGCGCTTCCCCTGCCACTACGCGTGACGTGCCAGCATTCTAATAGCGCGTAATGAATTATTTGAACCTTCACATGTGTAATGGTATAATTTACGTTTGAAACTGAGGGGTACTTGCGAAGCTATAATACCAAATCATATCCCTTGATTTTGTTACATTACCCCCTCATGTATACCAAGAATATAGACGTATTCACGTCCTATATTTTAGTATACATATATAGAATTTTGCAACTGGCATATATTGATGTGAATACGTCTAAAAAATCGAAATATAGGGGGGTAATCAATGTAAGAATATCTGGTGATACAGTTTGGTATTTATACTCGGTGCACCGAATTTTTAGTACGAGCGATGTATACATCGATGTTGACCATTTTATTTTCATCTTTATAGACATACTCATAGAAACGTTCTTTTTAGATTTGTAATATAATTTAATTTTTTATTCCTTAACAGCGCAGTATTCCCCAGTCTCCCCCAAAGCGGTTTACGCGATGAAATCGGGAATGTGGATTTTGACATTGAGCAAAGTTGAGCAGCATTGAGCTTGGGAAGCAGAACATTCCAGCAAAGACAATGCATTTGTGTACGCCAGCCCCATTTGCATTTCTTCCTCGGGTGAATTACTTGTCCGCACTTTTTCATTCGATGACAGGCCTCGCCAAGAGTAAGGCTAATCTTTGCCGTGCGCAAATCGCATAAATAACCCGTTTGAGTGGCTCTCCGCTGTGAAGCGAGCGGAATGGTGTTGCATGGCGAAGATGTAAAATATTATCGTTTCTTATTCGCTGCTTTCAGCCGACTGTTGTCCTGTCAATCACGCGCCGAGTACCATCGGCAATATGGCGGTGCTCGCATATGCTCAGCCGCCATCCTGCGCACCCGCGCCACTTCCATTTGCACGCACACC
Organism: Tetradonia laticeps; assembly: GCA_025400035.1. Lineage (NCBI taxonomy): Eukaryota > Metazoa > Arthropoda > Insecta > Coleoptera > Staphylinidae > Tetradonia > Tetradonia laticeps. Next base: position 29,737 of record JAODVP010000001.1, read on the forward strand.
CAACTTACGAATGCGGGCTGCGGCGAAGAAGTAGAAACGCGCAGACGATGGACGCGTGCATCTCTATACATCTCCGCGCATTGTGTGCGCGCCGAAAACGTAAACACACGAGCGCACAAATCGTTCGGCCGCATGCCTCCCGTATTCGGGGAAATTGTTTTCGGGGATCTTAAAATATGCAACGATACGGGGAGTCGAATAAGTCAGGACCGGGAGGAGACGATAAATATATCAGAAATGTCCGTGCGTCTTCTGCGCCGGACTGTTGTTCGTTTCGGTGCGCCGAAATGAGGCAATTTGTATGATCAAGCTCGGTCAGGTGGTGTGGCGCTGATGGATGGGCCCCTGCGCACATACACGCACACACTATTTATCTGCTTTTTGTCCCCATTTATTCACTTGATTGTGCTTTAATTCTTTAAATCACTCAATGGCGTGCCGGCCGTAAATCGGCCAAGGCACCACTCGCCAGCTGAATGTTAAATAAACCCGAAAACAATCGAAATAACCCGCGAAACAGCAGTTCCTCGAAGCGGCGCGCACGACGTGTCCAATTAAATTTGCACATCGGGCCACGCATTAATTGGCGAATTGATAAAAGCGGTAAATCCGACTTGCGCCATATCTATTTGCATGCGCCGCCCCCGTCAGGCGTAATGAGCAGTACGTAATTTTAGATATAGTTGTACGTACAAAGCTAATAAAGATGCGAGTTAACGAGCATTAAAACTTGCCCATTAGCGATGTTCGTCGCATATCGCATGCACGCTCTCTTTTGTCCACCACCGCCGTCCTGCGATAACATGTGCGCCATGCGCAATTTCGTTGCGAGCGACGCAAGCGACACCCCAGAGTATCAACAATGTTCTGCAATCATTTAAAAATCACGCAATCAAAACTTTACGGTTATTCCGCTGTATATGTTTGGTCCCGAAAAGCGCTAACACATCGCCACACACGCCCCAAATCCAAATAAATTTCGCTTTATCTCTTAATTAACAAACATCCACTTTTCTATTCTTACCCATCCTTCACATGTAATAAAGTAATGAGGACTGACTTTTTGATGTTATACGAGTAGAAACACGGTGACAAATTTAAAGCTTTCCATGTTCCAACGTCTGTCACTGTTGTTTAATTGAGACGTTAAAGTTTTATGTCCAAGAACACGGAAGATGAAAGAAGTTATTTTGGTTTCACAACCGACGCATAATATATAATTGAATGCTATTGAATACTACCTAGAATTAATTCGATAATATGTATTTTATTGCTTCTATCGACTTACCCAGAGTCGTTTCTTGTTTATGTATGACACCAGCTAAGTTTTTGCATAATTTAATTGGCCACTAATCGAATAACTCAAACCGCATTTGATCGTAACTCTTGTTGTGACATGTTCGTGTCCAGGAAGTGTGGCTGTTGAACAAACACACAAAAGTATCGATTCTTGGAGCAATTGAAAATACAAGCGTCGTCGCCGAGTGGAAATTAGAATTGCAATAATTGGAAAAGGTGTAATTATAGTGGAGGGCTGATAGACGTCAGTGGCGTGTCGGTACGTAGTATATCACTACTGCAAGATGGCGTTGCGTCAATGAGACTCCTCCCGGTGATATAAATCACGAGGAAAACCTGTAATCACCCGCCGTAAATATGATCTACAGCTGCGGCGAGGGTGATTGATTTCCGCTCTTGATTGAAACGACCGTCTACGCTGGGCTGCATTGCAGGTAGCCACCCCTTACAGTGCCAACTAGAGCACTAACATTCGAAAACAATAATATTCATCATTCTTTATTCCTCATTCAATATGCGTATTGAAGGGATCACGGAAAATGTTCTTGGAATAGAGGCTCAGCATCAGGGTCCTCATGGAAGGAAACCAAAGATCCGGATTCCTCCACGTCGTAATTGCCCACCATGCACCAGGAATCCTTATCGAGGTAGACCACGTCATCCTTGGCGATTATGTACATCGGGAACAGTTCCTCCTGGTGCGCCTTATTCCCAAACGTGGTTTCCACTGGTGGAATTAACGTTGGCGCGCAGGGCTCGTTCTCGGCGACCGCGTCGAGCATCGAGGGATTAATTTTATTCTGCTGGTGCAGCGCATCGGCCGTCGACGTCGTGGCGATCGGTAACTCCGGCGTCCGCGCTGCTCTGGCGACGTCGTCGATGCTATCGTAGATTCCGGCTATGTAGCTAGCCGCCTTGCCTACTGATCCGAACACGTCACCATGCTCAGCCAGCAAATGCGCTTTAAACTCCTTCGCAAAGTTGCCGCCGAATTGGCCCTCAGCTTCGCAGAACTTGCATTCGTATAAGCATTTGCCCGGATGTTTGTTTGTTGACAAGACGTGTTTTCGTAAATTTTCCTGCAACATTCACAAGGATACCAGCTACAGAGTGCTCTGCTGCGGCGAATGCTGGGAGGGTCCAGACTTGCATGGTCCTGCTCGCAGCATACGCCCGGTGCGCCACGTTAAACTTTACGGCTAATATCCGCACATCGATATCGCCGCCGATGTGCCACATTCGTATGCATATATGAGCATTGCGAATGTACACGCGTATAAACATGGGAATAAGAATGGGGTAGAAAATTCGCAGCCGACGCCGATATACTGTGCACAATGCCCGGTCGGGGGCGGAGGCGACGTCGCATTCGTACGCTATTTGAGCAGAAGAAACTTTTTACTCACCAAATTATTGCATCTGTACTCGCAATGGGGACAGGCGAATGGCTTCGATCCGGTGTGGATGCGCTCGTGTCGTCGCAGATGGAACGCCAATCGGCACGTAAATGAGCAACGAGAGCATTGATACTTCTTAACGTATTCATGGATCGTCGCATGTCTGGAAAAATCATAAAACTCAACATTGTGCATACTAGCATCGGAAACCAGACGGAAATTCTAGTATTTCAAGGACTAATGGTTTTTTTACTGAAAGGAAGCAAGTGTTGCAAGGATATGTAAAATAATTGGTAGACTAATCTTTATGGAACTTTATGCTTCAGGAACGGTGACAATTTTCAAATTTTAGGTTACTTCCGGATGTAAAAACGATGATGAAATTTTTTTTATCCTAAAATTCGATAAATACATATTTTGGGGCATTTCCGGTCGGAACCATAAGTTAAAAACCTTGGTGACACCACATCAGACTATGGTGAAGAAAAAGGAGGGTGAACTTGAATCCTTTTATTTCGACTTCCGTCACAGTATTTCCTTTAAATGTAGATAGATATATGAGATCTCGGAAAATAATTTTCAATATCCGATTCAACAAGATGTGGTGTGAGAAAGGTTTCCACTCGATTCCAGCCTGAATTTAGGAATTGCTGAACTGGATGTTGAAAATAGGAGGTCAAATGGTAATTTTTAAAACACGTTTTAAACGTTTTTCTGCTAAATTCTTCCTGGTATTCTGTGGGTCATTTCCGATAAGTACCGGAAGTTGAAAACCAAGCTCAGCACGCAATAGACCCTGCTGAACCTAATATTGAAAACTTTGTGACCTCCCATTCTTACTTGGTTTTCATAGAAAAATTAAATGTTCGACCTCTTTTAGGAGTCATTCTCAGAGGTGTGGAAAACGCTTTTTTCAATGATTATCATGCATACCAGCTAAATTTCCTAAATACCAATTGAATTTACCTCTTTAAATCTTGGATAGTCTACATTAAAAGATATCAAAGAATGATTTTCAGGATTTGATTCAGTTGAATGAATAAGGACATTAATTATGCTAACACAGGAGACATAGACCGAGCTTTGTCGAATGGTAATATTATTCGAAATGGTTTTCCTAAATTTTGATAAACCGGTATTTGGGACACTTCCGTGACGTACTGGAATTTGACAATGTTGCTCAGACCACACCAAACCCTAGTGAATCGCATTCTGAAAACCGTTTTCGTATATCTCTTGAAGTATTACAGAGGGCGCTGTGAACATCAATTTTTGTATTCCGACCACCGTCACAGTGTTTTCATAAAATCTGTACGAGATTTCGTAAAACGGTTATTACCATTATCAAGGCTTCCTGTGGTATGAACAAGATTTTCAAGTTCCGATTGTACAAGAATGTGAGGAATTCCAAGATGAAAATAGAAGGTCCCACCCACTAGATTCTGCTCTATTTCAAAAATACGGAGAGCACAATCAAAAATAATAAATTATCTATAAATTTTCCTGAATGTATATGATCTCTTATGCCTCAGGTATGGTGGCAACAACCAACTTTCATACAACTTTCGGAAGTCAAAATGGATGGAGAAATTTGTGGTTCCAAGTAATAACAGTTTTCCTCACAAATTTCGATAAATTTTCAATTTTGTGCACTTGCGATCGGAACTGGAAGTTGTAAATATTGCCCACACCACACCAGACTCGGTTGAATCCAATACCGGAATTGTTTTCCTATATGTCTTACAGTGTTAAAGTGAACATCTATCCTTCCATTTCCACCATAGTCACAGTGTTTTCTTAAGATTTTTAAGAGATATCAAAAAATGGGTTTCACCATTCCATTCATCAGGAATTCTTGAGGTGTGTACAAGGCTTTCAACTTCTCATTCCAGCCGCAAGTGTAGAATTTTTATTTCCGCATTTCCGATCGGAATTGAAAGACAAAATCGTCGCTCACATTGCCAGACCCTGATGAATATAACACAAAACGGAGTTTTCGGATATCTCTCACAGTTTTTAAGAAGGCACTGAGGCCTTTATCCTTCCAGTCCGCTCACCGACATAGTGTTTTTTTAAAGCTATAACAGATGTCGAAAAACGGTTTTCAGCATTCGATCTTTATCCTTAAAGTTCGCCCACCGTCACAGTGTTTTTTAAAGTTCTATAACAGGTGTCGGAAAACTGTTTTTAACATTCGATCCATCAGGATTTCATGTAGACTGAGCATTGCTTTCAACGTCCAATTGTACCAGGAATTAAGGAAATCTAGTACAAGAAGTTTGAAATTAGGAAATCTCTTCTAAATCGGCCGTGACCGGACGGAAAAAGTAACAGACAATAAATTATTCTATAAATTATCCTTTCCTGAATTTTATTTCAAGAATTTAATTCTTCACGACCTGCAGCAGGATGCAAAACTAAAGGGCACAACTGAGAGAAGAGTTGTTAGGTGATTGTGGATAGATAAGGACATTAATTACGCGAACGCAGGAGACGCAGACCGAGGCTTTCTGCTCCTGTCAATTAAGCGTGACCGTGCGGCCGTGGTGTTTGTTTAATTTATCCGCCGCTGTGTTGGTGCGGAGGTCACCAATCCGTGTTATATTACAATACGGCACTCGGCCCGCCAGCTACTGACCTCTTCAGTTGCTGCTTGGACTTGCCGCGATAATCGCATCGGCCGCATCGAAAGCTCATCTCCGTCGAATGCGTGCTCTGGTGCGCGCTGAGGTCGGCAGGTGTCCGCGCCATGTGAATGCAGCCGGGATGCTCGCATTTGAATTGCTTGCCCGTGTGGATGACCATGTGCTTCTTCAGCGTCGTGCTGCAAGCAGAAAAGCCCCCGAATCTGTACAAACACAGCCATTTGGCCGGCGAAAATATGCAAGCCACGTAAAAATGTCAAATAATTTAATATGTTCGAGTTGTTTGAAGCGAGCGCCGCAACGCGAGCAATAAAAGCGACGAATTTTCGAAGGCTTTTTAATTAAAACGAATTGAAACGCGCGTGTTCTCAGGCAGCGGGCGCAGCTCTTTCCCCCGAAGTTTTAATAAACACAAATCATTCTATTTATGACGTATACGGTGTTAATAAACAAGTCAAACGTACGGCGGAAAGAGCCCATCTAATCGAACAAGCTGACAGGACTAGTTAATAAATAGTCCTTGGCGCTCGGACCAAGAAGCGGCGGATGGGGCGCGCTCTCGGCATCACAACAAACGGCGTATATTTCACAAAAATAAATGCCCATGCTGAATTCTGTTTGCGCAGCGCAACATACGTAATTGGTTAATTTATTGAATTTATCGCAATGTACGCAAATTTGCTTATAAGCATATTGTGACACGCACCACGTTGGAAATAAATAAAATAAACACTGCGTGTTGATGCTGCACTGCGGTTCTACACAAATCCGCACGCCAAACAGGTTTGCATAATATAAACGACATTCGTCATAAGTCACTCATCTCAAGCCGACTAATCTGCGCGCCGCGGTCATTGGTTAGCAGGATGCGCCCTGCGAGCTTCCCATGCTTTGTCACATGCCCGGCACATATCTCATGTCATTAGCAACAAAATATACGATAAATATTAACCAGATGCTTCTTCGGCGCTCGTCTCGCCGCTGCTTTATTTATTAAATTCCGTTTTTATGGTGCTGCCATTTATTTTAACTTCAACATAAACTCGCAACAAACATCATACGCGCACTCACACGCGTTCCTGGACGAATGAAGTAAATAACGACGCGAACGTGAATAATATTTATCATACGTTCCCTGTCGCGTTTTATAACTCGCGCTGCCAAAAGAAAGCAAAAGACGGCGGGTGCGCGACACGGGACGGACACTTGGAGGATTCCAAAACGGCCGGGAGACGCGGCGACGACGACATAAACAACGCAGCGAAACGTCAAGCGCGCTGAACCGCGGGGAGGGCGCGAATAAAAAGCCAGACGAAAATCACCGCTCGCGCGAAATCTCATCGGTGCATGTCCGTCTTCCAGCGTCATGTAACCGATGCCCGAGTGCGCATTCATTTTGTTTAATGATCGCATAAATATGCGCGCAACAGCGCTCCCTCTTGCAATGATTGCTTTGGCATTAATTTAATCAATTCGGTTTGTTGTGCGCGTCGATAAAACGCGCGCTCGTAAAACATATTTCGAGGCGGTATCACTTGCCTCCTTATTCTTTACACCTATTCCTTGGGAAAAAACGGTGGTGAATTTGACATTAATACGTCTATATTGGGTCTTTCCGCGTCAACCTGACACACTTTGAATTAAAATTTCTCCTCACCCCTTTCACTTTGAATAAAATTTAGCACCCGTATGGTTGACGCCTAGACAAATAAAAATGCAAAGTTACAAATTTGTATCTCCAATAGTTTTGAAAATATAGCTGCGTAAAGTTCTCAAAAACGCGCGAAAAAACCGCAACCGCAAATTCTTAAATGGCTCTAGACGCTAACCTAGTTTCTCCAGAGATCTGGGAATGGTGTAGCTCTTTCGTAGCTCTTTTCCTGCTCTTTACAGTCGTATTAAAAATGGCAAGTTTTAATAATAACACTGTGGGTGATTTTTAAAATTAAAAAATGCCGCTCGATTGATTTTAATATAGAGGAATTCGTAATTTTTTGTTTTATTTTTTGCAGGCAAGACATATTGAGACGGTCATTTTTGCGTAAAAATTCTCACAGTTTTCGAAAATCTTGATGTAAATTGCGTAAGACTCCGCCCTCTTATTGCACTTCGGTTCACACGTACATATGACTATATCCAATGAACCCCGTGCTACCGACGCCGCGTGGAGAAATAGAGATAGTTGATATTGCTGTATGCTCCACGCGCATTTGAATGTGCACATTTTTTGCTATTCCCTTTTGCTTCGTCATTCGC
>JAODVP010000001.1:59910-74704 GCA_025400035.1 Tetradonia laticeps
CGCCGATTAACCGGAATGCCAATTATCCGGATTACTTTCAGAAACTGCTTTAAGTAACGAAAACATGGAATTCCTGGAGAGCATTGGACACTACTATGTATTTTATATGGTGTCCAATCATCCGGATTTTTGATTATCCGGCCGGGCTCCGGTCCCAATTAGTCCGGATAACCGGAACTTTACTGTATATTGTATTATAAGGAAATTTTTATAGGGAACTTAATTTTTATTAGTTCGTATTGGAAGAACATTTAGTTGTGCGCGTCGCTACTGTGCGTAAGTCGCACGACACCTTAATAACTTCGATAGCATATAACGAAACTTTTTTTTAAATTGAAGAATACCAAACCTATCCAATAAGAAACAATAAAAAAAATCAATAAATGCAGTGTACAAGAAGTATCTACTTACAAATTAGTGAATAACTAAAAAGTGTTCTGCATATTCTTCGCGTTGGAAATATGATTAACATAACAAACCGACATGATGAATGTTATTCATATTCTTATAACTATAAAACTCATACGCAGACAACAACTAAATGTCATTTGTAATTGCTGTTAATTTACGTAAATTACGATCGCGTTCGCATTAACAGCAACACGTTCGATTCCTTCATTTTTAACCATCATCACATTCAAATATAAAATGTTAAATTAAAAGATTTCGACCTCAACGAAATCGGATTTTAGTGATTTTCGATGCTAATTTTTCATCGCTTTCATTACAAACTGACCGCGGCGATAAATCTCACCAGCAGACGTAATTAAGCCAAGAATTCGCGGCTTTAATTGTTGTTCATGTGGCAATATAGAGATCTACAGATTTTAAATTTTGACGAGGTACACATAAATCGTTAATTTATTACATACCTACTTAACTACATAGAAATGTCCAACAAACAGGTGTCAACTTTTTAACATTTTACTTGATTTGATTCTTCGATCAAAACCCATTTGCATAATATTCCAACGATTTCACAATTAATACATATTTTAATCACCATCATTATCATTAATAATAACAAGCCCATGCTGGGGAATTTATTGTTATTACCCTGTTATTGTGCAAAAAACGGCAAAAAACACCAAGTTAGATATTCAAATTTCTGCAGGTTTTAATTAGGTGCATGCGATTGGTTCGGCTACAAGTTACGTGTCAAAGTGGCATTATTATACTATTCCAGCCATAGGTTTACGTTCTTTGACGGCGGTAATAATCGTAAACATCGCGGAACATGAAAAATAAAGACAGACACATTAGATGCTTTTTTGGGGGGCGGGAGTGGTGGAAGTTGGAATTTCCGCGCGAATAAATCTCGTTGAAAAATTCCAGCTAATAAAAGTTAATGCGAGTTGGAGATTTGTTATGTTACTTTATGCAAACAACTCGATACCGCATATTTTTATTTCCTTGTGCTTCGGTGCGCCATGTGCGCAAGTAGCAGTGATGATATTCAATTTGTGCAGCACTTTTTGACGAATTAAATTAAGGTCGTGTGCCAAGGCAGCCGGAGAGAAGTTCACCGGAATGGGCGCCGCTGTGCCGTGGAGGCAAACAAACGATAAATCCGCTAGGTTTACTGCCGGCATTGAAAATCCACGAATCACACTTATTCGCGTGCGGAGCGATCGTCAATCAGCCGGTTCGTCGGGTATCGTTCACTCACTTCGCGCGGAACCGTTGCGCTATATGTTATCCGGCTAATACGCCAACTTCTCGGTCGTTCACAACGTGCACAATTCAAGACAAAGGGCGGCCCACCTATATGAGGTGTATCGATCACCATCACAATATATAAGTGAAATTATACACAAATGAAGAGCGCGCCAATAAAAGAAGCGCGCGCTGCAAAAGTCACGTATAAATTTGCATTACTCCGCTTTATTGCCAGCCTTTATTTATTTAATGCGATTTTAAAACTTGTGACTTATTGTTTTTCCCGTGTAATTTACGAGCGGCCATAAAAATCATTCTCCAACTATTTGCAAACGACACCCGGGCCTGGCGTCGTGTTTCCCTCCTCTTCCCCCCACGCTGGTGAGCATCTTGTTGGGCGAAAATTGCATCTGCGCCTTTTAAACGCGCGTTCCGGCCTGCTCTGCGATTAGCATGTTGATTTATAAAATAAATAAACGCGTGATTAATGTCGTCTGCCCAGGCGCAGATCGCGCGCGAGGATAAAGAGCAAACTTTTGCAGATTTTACAATTATCAGCAATCGTAAACTGCATGCGAAATAAATGAATTCGCATGCGTTATAATGGCAGTTATAAATTACAAGCGCGTGATTGACATTTACGCTTTGATTGCTGTAAATTTATTAGCATAAATAAAACGTACACAGGCATTTTTGTCGCGATTAATTCCACTTGTGACTTTGGCTGCGCTGTAATTGTTGTAAATCGCAGACGAGAACTCAGCACATTCGTTCGCATTTATCCGGAGCGAAAACATTAGGCGGAATTAAGGCGTAGTGCAAAAGTCGCCCAAGAGTGCAGGAATGATGTCGATGTCTGTCTGGGCGCATCACTGGTGTACGTGATTTGCCACGGAATCCACCATCACGTGTGCTGGTGTCTGTGGGGGCGAATGGATAATCCAATGCGGGGGATGTACGCGCTCCCTTGCGTCTAATGAACCGTCCACGTCATTCCATGGCAAATATACTGCATATTGAGGTATTAACATTTATCGAGATACATGCCATAAACTCGACGCTCGACGCTCCGCCAGATCCCACTTTACTCAAACTCCTGCTGGCATCGCCGGCTGCCAATTCCTGCGCAGCGCGGCACGTATTGCGGGCGGTCCTGCGCGAATTTAGACTACAATAGGAATTAAAAGAAACCAGCTTCCGGCCGCGTAAAGTGGAATTCGAGCGCAGTCCTTGATCATGTCACAGATCTCGCGACACGCTGATGATTTATTGAGCAGCTTTGCAAATATAATTGACGAGCGCTGCAAGTAGCACATGATACAAATAAATAAATCAAGCGTAATTATGATTGCATTGATAAACTCAGTAAAGAATTCGCAGGCATCGACTTTGATTTTCTAAAACGCGACGTCTATACAAACGCTAAAATACGACTCGCATTAATCCAGCGCTGATAATAAATAATATTATATTAGCACTACTTAACATGAGTGTTGGAATGAATTAAATATTAATGCGTGAAATGGTAAACTCGTCGTGCCACTCGGACATTCCGATTGCAAGCCAAACATCGCGTCCGTATTTATAACCGTGTGACGGAGCGAGCGTGACGGAGTGTGAGTTTGATTCCAATCTATCGCATGCAAATTTCATGCAAATGTCGATTTTTTCACGCCGCTACTGGGACTGACAATGAGTGAACCGAGTAAACTAAATCATCGTTTCCCCAGATCGTTAATAAATCCACTTACAGCTTGAATAAACAGATTGACCAGCATTGCGACATCATTATTTCCATCTTGTGTTCACGCTTTGTTTTCCATTCCATGCATTCCCGAAACGGCGCAAAAAAGTCGATGAATTTACGATTAGAGATTTTACGATAACGCTCCCGGTGCGGTTGCGTTTTAAAGGCACGCCATGCGCGCACATTCCGCTCTCATCAAGTATTAATCCGGGAGGCAGTCGGGGAAGACATGTTGTAGGTGGCAATAACTTGCCCGTTACCAGCTCGTAAACTCCCGGTTACGACTGCGACTGCGAACCTTAAAACCCTCGACTGCTGGCTAAGCCGCGCCGCTTTGAGGAAGCTGTGCCGTACACGACACGCACGAGGAAACCCAAGGTCTAGCTGGCGTCTAGACTGACCTATAATCTCAAGGAACATGTTGCAATATGGAACAATAACATAAAATCCCACAGCGTGCAGCTACAACAATAAGACACGTAAATAGTGCAGCAACTCTGCGGCTCGTAAAACAAACTTGGATGGATTCAAGCTTCGCTATCAACATATAAGGATATAGATTTAATATTATGTCAATTACGTCTTATTTTATTTATGTGTTTCATTGACGTGAACACGTGTACGTTTTTAATGATGTTTCAAAGAATTCATTACGCGGAATTGGAATACTGACACATCGGGCAAAGTGGAAGGGGAAGAGCAGCCATTTTGAGGAAATTTGTATTTGCTATAACTTTTGATTCCGACAAGGTAAGACTTCCGGGAAAGTTTTAAACGATAACTCTCGTAAAAATCTATCTATTGCCTATTAAATATTAGTTTAAAATATTGACAGTGATTTTTATAAGGTTGGAATGAAAGAAATTAACAAACATTTTACGGCACGCAGTATAACTCTAGATTTACCCAAGACGAAACGAATTTGGGAAGTAATTTCATAATCTTACCTAGAGATTAGATTAGATTAGCTAGAAAAGTACATAGCGGTTTTGAAAAATATTCATTTTTGTGGATTTGGTGAACATTTGAAGCGAAATTTTTGCTTTGTTGTCTGAAAATCAATTACTCTTGATTCATATTATCTGTAAATATTAACTTATTAAAATTCCCCTATGTACTTCTGTGGGATTAAGAATTTTAAAGCTAAAAACTCAATTTTGATTAAAACTATAGTTATGCTGTGTGCCACTACATTAAAAGCTAGTGATAACTAATCTGGGTTTAGTATTATAGGTTTGAATCAATCCACAATATCAGAACTTAAAGATAGCTAAAATATCTAAGAATTCATTACGATAAATGGGGACCAGGACACATCTCGTGTAGTGGAGGGGATAGCGTCGTCGTTTTGCTATACATCGACCTTTGCTATGTCGAATATTAACGTGAATACGTCCACGAAGCGAAACGTGGCATCCGCTAATTGCCCGACTCTGATAGCAGTAGATAACTGAAGATGCAAAGAATTTATTGCACACAATTACAATGATGACTCAGTACGTACCGCAATTTGAAAGTTATTTTGCCGCATAACAAAATTTGAAATAAGTATTTTGAAAAAATTGAAAAAATGAGTATAGAAAAGTCCGAAAGAAAAAAAAATTCGAAAAGATTAAAAACTACAAGATGAAAAGCTCAGCACTATGTCCACATGACATTGTCCCCAATGTCATAATAGAGCAGCGATGGCACTACTGAAAGAAGCGAAACAATAGTGTTAGTTGTTACTTTTTAACACTGCTGGCTCTATATACTAGCTACCTGTTTGTTGGTAACATACTTTCGAGACGCATTGAAAACTCCCATCGATAGAAACGTCAACTGCCACGGCTTTGTTTCCGCAGCGTTTATCAGCGAAAGTACAAAAATACCCAGCTGCTACAAAAGCCGCTAGACGCGACTAGAATGACATTTGTTGTCAAAATGTTAACAAACACGTCGAGATCATAGATGCCACCATCAACACTTTTATAGCCGCGTGCAGCAGCAATAATAATGAACAGCTAATTCCTAGTTTGTTGCTCGTACCTACCTACTCGTGCTCGCGACGATTCACATTCCTCCGTTATCGGACGCCGATCGCGCGTCCAATCTAAGGTGAGTAACTAATGAAACACACTAATTACCGCGCGTATTTATTTGTAAACAAAACGCGTGTTTGGTGTAATAAGCGCTTGCATATTTCGTCGCGGCTCGTTGTGTGCGCCGCGCGCGCGCATCTATTTTATGAAGCGTTAAATTATTCCATGTTTATAACTACAATCTTCCGCGGCTGTAATGCGCACGCACTCGCATCATTTGCCGGCGTGCGTGTGTAATACCTCGCGCCGTTTAATAACCACCAGCTATTAGAGAATAAGAGCCTGCGTGGATTCAGCGCATCATTGTCAATTATAATTGATAAACTGGTGGCTGGTCGTTTGCGCATCCACGTTATAACTTAATAACTTCCAATATCTCTGAGTGCGCGTAGTTTATTTAAATTTCCTTGATTTCATGCACGACTTAATCAAGCGTTATAAAAAAATGTTTATAGTGGAATTAGTTTAATTGTTATTACCAGAACTAATATCTTAAAAAATATATAATATTTTGGTTTTGATAACACATGTGACGCAAATTTTTCTGTTTTATTATTGCATAAATATATTTAATTTCATTTAACAATTATGGTGAAATAATTAGCTGTTAAAGGAAGTTTTAAAATGTTCAAATAATGAAAAGGTTCTGCATATAAGTATTGTAATACATATTTCGTATTTCGGTTCATATTCCGTGAAAATCTTTTTTTGACGTTTTATTAATGCTTAAATATCCTTTAAATTAAAGTAAAGTAAAATGAATAATCATTTAAATTGTAGAAGATTTTTGTCCAATATTTAGGAATTCAAATTGCCAATAATTGATTGCAGTGATCGGGACTCGGACCCGAATCTATACAATGCCGGTTGATTGCCTTATCAATTAGATTTGTAATTTGAATTCCCTAAAAGAAATCTTCTAGATTCATTGTAATTTAATACTTTAAATTATTGAATAATAATATTCACGTAAACTAGAATTTAAATTTAATAAACACTATAAACGAAAATATAGTATATGCAGTAATATGCAGTAATATGCAGTAAAAGCTTAAATCTTCCATATTCGAAGATAAATTTAATTTAAAATAGCTTATTTAATTACCGGTAATATTTCGATTTTTACCGTTTTGTTATTGCCTAATTATATTTTGAATTAATTAATAATACACATAAGTTTAAATTAGAATTTAAATTTTAAAAAAAAGTATGAAAGTTTTACAACCACATAAGGGCTCATATGCAGTGAGTTTTTATATATAGGCATTATAAATAATACTTAAATTGAAGATAAAATTGAATAAAAAGTACAAAACCATATATGGGCCCATATGCAAAAAGCTTTAACATCACTTACATATATCTACATAATTCCACCATTAAGTATTTACAATCAAATTGGATTAATTGAAGAAAATCGCGTTGAAAAAATCTCCTGTTGGTGACGTTGGGCAAGTTAGTTGTAGTTTATTGTTCGAAAAAGAGTGACAACTTTAATCACCTTCTTTCGGGCCGCGCAGTGCAGTTAATTCAGCACTAAACTTTCCGAGACCAACGGAGACGAATGAAATGAAGTTTTCAGCTGAAAGCATCTACCTAGCAGAATGACGAGCAATTGATCGCTTATTCTATACACTGACAGTCTGATAATTACATCGTTGATTTTTCTTTGCTCGCAGGACTGACGTTTCTGATTTGCTATTAATTTCTTGTAATTCTTGTGATTAAATTCTCCAAGTTAATTAAATACTTCACTACGAGAGTACTACAGTATTAATTTATTTTTTAAATGGAAATATTCATATCTTCTGTTTTCTTCTTACAACTTTATCAAACAATAAACATATGTTCGAAAAAAAGACAGACTCATTCAAAATTAAAACGAAACGCTCAAATATTTATATATCAAATAATCCCCCTCAAGTCCTCCGTAGGTATTCAAGTCAGGCCAGAAATTTGCAATGTTAAGCGCCCCAAACTTTGCTTATTATCATTAAAACAAATAACGCTGACGGAAAAATAAACAGCAATTCCGCGGAGAGTTAAAGTTGAGCCAGCCGAGGGTAAACAAACTGCGGTGGAAAAACGCGCAAATCGACGAGATAACATTTCGACATGCCTAAAGCAAGGCGCAAAAGCGCATAGTTTGTGACGTGCGCTGGCAGTACGCTTTTTTATTGGGGCAACGGTCGAAAATGTGTGTTTAAATCGAGTCGGTGGTCGCACACCGCTTGTGCGCTGCGCATCGCCATTGTCCGACATCAATCCAACATTAAACGCGAAACGCTCGCGTGGTGGCTGCGCAGGCAATTAGTTTAATGTCGAATGTCACGCGATCGCTGCGCGTACATAATACGTCACTTCGGACATAAATCAGTCACACCTGAGACATCACGCCTGACATGGGCGGTGTTTTAATAGAGACATATGCCCCATCGACGCAGATAATTGCCATGTGCAATTACACTGTACACATGTGACTTATGATGCAAAAAAAAAAACTAACAATAATTGAACAACTTCTGTATGTATGTATATCCCAACAACTTATGGAATCATAAACTCGGCGCAAACTTGCACGGATGCAGAATTCTGCACGGCAATCAACGACATCCCAGTAGGCTGCTCATATCCAACCGAGCTAACTCCGTAATGTAATCGAGCGGGAAATATCGAATCGACGATCAAGACGCGAGTGCGACAGCCTCGTTAATTGGCAGTTAAGTTGAGTGAAGGATTGCGAAGTCTTCCACATCCACCTTTTTCCACTCATAAAATCGCGCGTATTACCGAACAAAACAAATGCGATCGAATCAGCAACGAGGAGTTCATACGCTTACAACCTGTTCAGACTCTACCGCATTTTGTATATTTTCAGTGTATTAGGGTTTAGTTCCCCCGACGCATCAGTTGTATCTTCCCCACATCCTCCGGTAGTTACCATAATCAGAGCGTTGCACCCGAGCTGGGGTCAACATTTTTTCAGCAAATTACAGAGCTTTTTGTTGCGCGACTCTCACGTTGCTGACTTGATTTCCTACGTATGTTGGCTGTTGCATAGATCAAAAACTTTATTCGATTCTGTCAACAATAAACACCGAGCGTTGGCGCCGAATTTATCTAAATGTCCAGTCGTTTGCCGCGAGAGGAGCGCTCGCTCTCTCCACTCCTTCGTGCGGCGTTTGAAGAGCTGTGTGTATGTGTATCAGCCGAAAACGCGTAGGGCGCGACAGCAGATAAGGACCTTAACCGCACGGCATTTGTTTGCCGGCAACATGCTTGCTCGGTGTCAGAATTACGGGTCCGATTGAAATCAACTTGGGTCTGAATCAATTTTTATCAAATTCCGGTTACTTATTTCCAACAACGGTAGACTACCACTACCTATATCTATGAAGAGGTCCTGTTGGGCTGATCTGCATTATTATCTAGAGTAAAACTGGGTGAGATGGGCCATGTGGGAAGATCGACCATTTACTTACAATTAGTATCTGTAGATTTCTTCAAATGAATTATACTATTAACACTACTTTATAAAAATTCTTTGTCCAAATGTAGTGTTTTTATCGTTTTTATCTACCTATGCACAAAAACAGAACATAGGTTTTACATTTTTTATATAAAATGGTTACTTCCATCTTAAACAAACGACTATGTCTAAACTACCTATATCAATGATGAGATTTTGTTAGGATGATCTATATTATAAGATAAAGTAAAACGGGGTGAGATGGTCCATGGAATCTGTTAATTTAGTCAACTGAATGATTCAAGACCGTTAGGCAAGACTATTGCCACAGTTGATCAAAAACTTCCTCGGACTTTGTCCTAACATACAGTATACTTTTTTTAATATAAAATTATTACTTCTAACTCATTTCCAACAAACGTTTACCGAATATTTATGATGAGATTTTGATAGGATGATCCATATTATTATCTAGAGTAAAACTGGGTGAGGTGGGCCATCTTAAAATGTATTTTTAGTTACACTGTGATAGACGCTTTAGCGACAGTACTCAGAAATATAAATACATATTAAATAGATTAAGCTACTCAAGAGAGCAGATCTCCAACGGGACGAGGAGCTGCTTGGCGCGACATTTTCATAACGATTTATGCTCTGACCTTGGGCAAGATTCGCTACATGATGAATCAAACCTTTAAACGCAAATGGAGGAACTCTTTAAATTGTTTATCTCAGCTCCTCGACCCGATGGAAATCTGCAGTTTTAACTAGATAAATCTACATAAAATACACTTTCATTTCAAAAAGTCTAATTTCGAGCGCTGTGTTACTTATATACCAAAATGAAGAATAATACATAGTTTTTTCGATATAACGAGGTTACTTCCAATTTAATTGCAACAAACGACTATCGGCTTTTATAAGTAGTATCTTTAATGAGATTTGTGAGGATGATCCGTAGAATTATCCCGAATAAAATGGGGTGAGATAGGCCATGGAGGAAGATGGATCAATCGCAGTCTCTGATTTATTCAACTGAATAATTTAAGAGTAAACTCAAAAATTGTTAACACAGGCCTAAAAAAATTTATACTAATTTTAACGCTTCTTGCTTCATATGTTTGAATGAAGTCACAGTTCCAAGAAAATGTAACATATTCGGCACTAACTTCAAAATCATTTACAGATTCTGCTCTTATAAATTATTAACCTTATTTAATATAACGTAAAACAACCTCAAATACTTAACAATTTTGTTTCGTCTATTTATCTCTCCAAAGTCCAAAATCTGAGGTTTCACGCCTGACCTTATATAACATTCGACAATATATATTCATAATCCCTTTTTACCCATTATGGGCATCGGGTATTTGACAAAACCTCAAAATTGAATGCGTTTCCCGTTATTATAAAATAGTTTTGTTCTTTTCTGCGTCTAAAGTCATTAATGTGAAGTTTTCCGTGCAACATCCAATATAAACTTAACTAATCTATAGTTCTAAAACAAGTACCGCAATTTAAATTTTTCGAATTTATTTTATATCCCTCTCAAAATAACCCAGAATTGGGCACAATTTCATGTATACATGCGATTTTTGCCATGCAGTATCAAATTCGTAATATTAACAGATTTGACTGTAAATTGCAGAAAATAGACGTAATAGACAGAAATCATGAGAATCATCATGGAACCAGCACACCGAATGAAATAAAAATTAGTAAAAACTTCTTTTGTATTAAAAAAATTCAACATGCGGATTAGTGTAGGCAATAACTGAATATGATTATAACTGGATAACATCTAAATTAAAAATGTGAATTCGTTGAAAGTTTACTACATATAGTATTTTTCTGTCTAATTGAGAACTAAGCCATCGAAATTTTATACTTTATTGTAAAAACAAATTTTGTGTTGAACCGTGCATTTAAAAAACAGCTAGCAATCTACACCACTTTACTCTATTTAAAACATGAAGCACAATTTGTTACTTGTCACACGTCTTACTACAAAAACTCACAAATTGAAATTGATCATCTCCCCTAATAAAATGCTTGTTTGGTATGTTAACCCCCAATCTCTCAATTGGGGTATGAACCTCTAAATACACACATGTGGGGTGGACAACAAACCACGAGTACAAGACGCAATATGCTCTGACAGTAATCGTTATCAAAAGACCTACACTAAAGAAACATCCCTGTTAACCTTCCTTTATCAACTCTAGAGGAAGTTGTAAATGCAGGTAATAATAAAACATTTCTTCTCACACCGTCTGTCATTATAGGGCCTTAGCCCTCAGATGACTTAAGATATGCGCCGTTTTCCCACCATAAAATTGTAAACTTACTTAAAAATTGAGCCACGATCTCCGCTTTTGATGAATATTGCTTTTATAGGCCGCGTATCGGAATCAATTACCGGCGAGGGCAATTTGACAGGGCGAAATTAGAGACCATCGTTTTTTGCTCGAGACCGCTGGTCCACTCTCGTCTCGTCTCGACGGCGACCTGACTCATTACTTCTCGTTGCACATTCATCTTCCTCGTGCGTTGTCGTCTCTCATATCTGCACGTCCAATTTTATAAATCATAGAGGGCCGCGCGAACGGGATAAGGCAGAAATTAAAATGATGACTCCACGCCGACTCGCCGGGGATAATTTCGCCGACTACCCTGTCATTTCGGTGTATCATGCAGTGAAGCTGTGCTATTATTGAGTAATAAAATGTTTTTATGGCTGCGCGGACACTTAAGTCACTAAGTGTATTCTGAAGTGGTGGTCGGGAGAATTTTGCAATTATATACGTGGCGATTCGCAGATATCGCCGAATATCTTCCAATGATGAGATTTAAGTGTAACTCCCATTACCTATATAAATTATTACTTTTGCAGCAGTGTAGTCGACAATTCCGCTGAGGTTCCGTCTATCTTTCGACAATATATCTCGGCCGAAGAGACGTTTTCGTTACTCTGCTTCCCAGATCCTTCCAGGCCATCCAGCATTATGTTCGGCGTTGATTTACGCTTTCATTGTTAGTACATTTAGTTCATCAGCTTATCTAAACGCGGCATTTTTAATTAAAGCTTAGTCCCTTTATTAAGGTCCTAGAAATTTGCACTTTGCATGTGGTAGGTATTTATTGACAATCCAAGGTGTGCCAAACATGGAACAGAAAGGGTCAGCTTGTATGTACAGTAGGTGAGCAAGCGTCGCGCTGACCCAGAATATTATACCGTACGCGCATCGGACACCCTGGTTACCCCACTAAGCGCAAGAAGGATGCACGCAAGTGTCGCGCGCCCCACCCCTGCCGCCGCCGCCGCCGCCGTCGTGCCGTACTGGAGCTGTCCGTCTCGCGTCAGCGTCAGCGTGCTGCCGATCGATCAGTCTGCGGCTCAAAGCAATGCACACGCCAGGTCAAAAGACGTCTGCCCGGGCAGCCCAGCGACAACACCCCGCCCGCCCGTCCCACCTCTGACAGACGGCACGTCAGAGGACATTTCAATCTCGCCGCCGCCCGTGCGCACCCCGGCGACCTCACCTCCTTCGATACCCCACGTGTTGCCCCTTTGCGAGCAGTGTGAGAGGACAATGCGCGGGCGGCCAGCACTCACGTTGGTCACGGATACATCTTTGATGTTTTAATTAGATTTATCTGTTGTTCCGGCCAGCGCATCAAGCTTTATCCAATTTCATCCATTCGGACATCGTTACGTGCAAGCCTTCGTCACTTGCAATTCTAAATAGTCTTCGATTCTTTTGTCCGTAGGATTTCTGAAAATCTACTAAAGGGCTAATACTCTGAAGACATTTGTTCAGTGAACAAAGCTTTGTAGGACCGAATTATTGATCAAAGTGAATTTTTATAAGCAGATCTTCAACACCGCTTGTTTATCCCCGACTGCAGTTGAAATTCTGTAGATGCATCTCTGATAGGAGAATATTTTCTCCTCGGACGAGGGTTTATCGGCGTTCGCGCGTCTCGACGACCGTCAATCAAGTCCGGTTTATCGGCGGCCCGTGCAGCATCCGATAGCGCCGACTATGCAGACGACTTGGACGGCGAGCGCCTTGATTCGCGATTTATGACTCCGCGCACACCAGAAAAACACAGCGTGCCATACGGAATTTGCAATTGTCGTTAAGTCGCCGCTGCACGAGGTAATTTCGCGGCCAGCCAAATCGCGCCGCAGTAAAGAACTTGATGACTTTCGCTCCTTAGATCTTGGCGCCTTTAATTAATACAAACAGAACTCTGCGCTGACTACCATTTAAATAACTTAAAACGCAAACGACCACGCCAATATGATAATGATTCGCAATTAAAATGCGCCGGCCTGGCTAATGCGCGCTCCCTGCAGTCCTTTTGCATCCGTGCATCGTGGTGTCTCGGCCAATTAAGAATAATCAATTAGACCGACATACACACGTACAAAACGATATCGAGCCATCGCTTGGGATGGAAGGAAGCTCTCAGCTTCATCAATAATGTAAATGCAAATGGAGTGTCACATAAATTCCTCAATTTACTGGCTTCAAAAACCACTCACAAATAAAGCATCGAGTTACGACTATCCGATCACGCAACACAACTCGGTTTTGCGTGAAAAAGACCAGCGTTCATTCATCAGTATGGGCAAAAATCAATTAGACGCGCGCGGAATGATACAAAATATCAGCGGATGAAAAGCTGCTTAATCAAAAATGCAAATATCACGTCCCATAAATTCTTCAAAAGTTTGCGCGCCGGATGGCCGCGCTTTTTTCGCGCCGCGCCGCAGCGCCCTTTTTCATATCTGTCCTCCGGTAAAATGATTTGTGGCCATTATCAGCTGTCCGCGAGTAGATTTTTGCCAACTTTTCAACGCACTCCGCGTCGCTATCACGGCCCATCACTGCCGCCCGCTAGAAAATTGATTTTTAATCTAAATAGTGCATATTTCGATGCTGCGCTTTATATAAATATTTAACGAGCGCGGGATGGACGTTTGCGTTTCCGCTTGTGGTGACTGGTGTATCAATCATCCGGCGCCGAGGCCTATTGCGCGTGCGGCGGCGGTGACGGCGGCGGCATGGGCAAGCGCGCAAGCAATCATTATCAGCGCGACGCGCGGAGATAATTCGGGGTTGATTGCTCAATATATCAGGTGTCAGGATGACAATGGTCATCAGTCTGTTTACCTGACAACAACCTCCTACTCCATATTTATACCTACATACAATTTTTATTGATTTTTTTAATTTTTAAAAATGATACTAGTTGGTTAATTCTGATTTTTTAATATATTCAGTATAGGATCAGTAGAATTAATCCAAGTTTAGCACTGGAAGAACTGCCAAATTTAGAAAAGTTTTTCATTATTTTCATTATATCTCCTCAAGTTACTGTTTTTCACAGAACCTTGTAGAGTACTCTTTAAAATATATTACATTTTCTACAATATAAGACCAAATTCAACTTTTCCACAATAGTGAAATTTCCAGCTTTATTTCCGAAAACCATATGTAACCAACAGAGAAGAATTTGGTCCCAAATTGTACGAAATTTAATCTATTTCAAAATGACTGCAGGATAGTTTCTTTAAAAACGCATATTTTAGGAGCCATGTTGAAAAAACTAAAAATTAACCAGAAACTTCCAATTTAGGTGATAAAACATAATAACTATCATGTTTTTGTACAGTACTCTGTTATTGCGTCATCTGGCAACGCTCAAATCTCGTTTTAACGTTGCAACCCAACGTCAAAACAGGTAGTCAGCCGAAAGGGTGTGAATGAAGCTGTGCAATAGATGAATAGAGTTTGTCCTTGACTGCATCTATGCAGGAATTTAGAC
>JAODVP010000001.1:86041-100571 GCA_025400035.1 Tetradonia laticeps
GTTTTTGTTTCATACGCCTTGGTTCCAGTTGAAACTATTTTAGTGGGGACGATTGAAACACTATATAACTTCTTCTTGGAGGCTTCTAGGTGCCGTAAGTATACGTAAGGAAAACCGAGAGGGGAGAAATATCGCTGTCCAACTTTAGTGGCCCTTATGAATGTGTTAAAGCAGCGAATTTCTTCCGAAAATCGGAAGAGAAATATCTTCTTCGATACTTTTGGGAGCAAAATGAATCAAGTGCAGAAAATTGTGTTAGAGGATATAATCCCAACTCAACCAGTAAACTTTCAGAGGTTGATCAGGGATGTTTTCTGAGTATATTGATAACCTATGGTCCTTGAAGCCTCGTTACGGAGTTCTGGCAGTTTCTTGTTGTATTGTAAAGTTTTTATGTAGAATTGTGCAATTACAGAACATCAAAACAGAAAAACTAAGCAGATAACTATCGGGGACCATACGTTCCCTATATCAAAACAATCAGAAACTTTCGCTGATAATTTTCTAATTTACTACTGTAAAAATATTACAGTTACAACTAAACTCACACGTCTTGTTGACAGATAAATGTATGCTCTTTCATTGATTGCATGTTTTATAATGGTTGAATAAGAAATAGCAAAGTTACGAAAGAAATAAGTGAAATTGTTTCAACCGTACCCAGTTATTAGCATATAAAATTTAAGCAAATAAAAAATATAGTCACTGATTGACATTTTATATTTGCCGTCATAATCACATCTGTTTGAAGCTAGGATTGTATTTTTGGAATACCGAAAGGAAGGATTTAGTGCGAAGACGAGCGTCGAGGAGTTCGGCGCGCATTAGTCGCGTAATAAATCTCTCTCCCGATGGTGTGTGTAAGGATGGCGCGCGAGATCAGCGCTGAGGAGGCGGCGGCGGGTAACGCCGGCGAAAAAAGCTGGTGGCTGGTGTGTGCGGATGAGACGGCTGTTGCTGTATGCAAATAAGTCGGCTGCGCTCTCCGGGAGAGACTGGCCGGTGATATATGGGGCACCAAGTGTCAACTTGGAGTGATGCATGGAGACACTGCGCACTGACGAGGAGAAATAGAACCTGGCTAAGCACTACCCGAGTATAGTTATGCCACTAAAACTTTATCTCTCACACTAGCCGCGGCGCACAAATATCACGACTTTTGACTCTGGCTATTCATCAAATTATCCGCTAATGGAAGCTTCATAGAAATTTCCGATAAGTTCGCACATGAATGTGGGCTTTCTCACAGCTCCCTATATAATGTAGCCTCTCAAGACACTTTATTATTACCATTGTGATTGTTATTATTAATGCGACACGTCGCTGAAATCAGACATAGATGGAGCGCCTCAGTCGCAGGACTCGAAAGTGCAATTTGAAGTAATTTGACATGCGAGCCCGAGATATGGGCGAAACTTGTGCGCGGGGAATTCCAAAGGGATGAGACTGATTCCAGTAGGTGTGTAGGTACATGGCACGAGGTCCGGTCGAAGAGAGCAAGCGCTGGCAAAGTTTGAGCGATGGGCAGTGGTAGTGACACTTTGCAACACTTTCCCCAAACTGACAATGATAGCTTACGTATTAGTTGATTCGAGGTCTCCCACGAGAGTGGACCGCACGCAAATGGAGGGATTTGTCTTCTCGATCCGCCTTCCTTAACTCCATCCCATTCTCCGTCCATCCATCCATCAGCCATCACGTGAGATGTATTTGAATAAAACTCCCCGACAAACTTTAAATGGACGTTATTTATTGCGCGTGTAAGTGAACGATACGTTTTTCTGCTCGGGGACGTGATGCTGTCGCTTTTCGGTCTTTCCGACGAACTTTGGCGAAAGTTGCTTCGAGATTGGCATACGCCGTCAAAGTTACGAGTTATCATAAACGTCCTCATTCGTTCTCCGGCCAAGCCGGGCATCAACAAGATGGGATTGGCCTGTATTCAATATAATTAATTACTTGTTTGAATAATTCAGTTTGTAGTTTGGGCGTGTGTCGGGCGTTATCACGATATCCGCGCGGCAAGCGATATTGCTTGATTAGTCGGACTTTGTATGTCATAAGTTCATCGAATGGATTCGATTGACTGGCAAACACCGCAGGTATCCCACTTCGTATCACATAATATAATCTGCGCCTGATTGCTCGCTTTCCATCGCTATCAACTGGACATCAATTTTCTTGTATGCGTTCAATATTAAAGTCGATTGGTGAGGCACTGACAAAGAGAATTGTTAACGAAGTGCCTTGGTTTAATCTGCAGATTGACACTTGTAAGCTGGACCTGTCATCGTCAGAACGCTCGAATCTGTAATTTTTGCTGTACTGCTTACTGCTGCACGGGATGTCCTCGCAGATTTCGTTATCCTGGCATTCCTAGATATCCCTATTGTGTCACCCATCGGGAGATATCCAGCCATTACCAATATTCGGATGACAGTATCGGAAAAAGTCGCGCAGGCAGAATGAGTAAGTATACGGAAAGTCCTGCTCGCTCGCGGATTCTTTACAAGATCGGCCGTCTGGCGTTGACAGCGACGCATTGAATCCTGCAGCGTCCAGTGAGGTCGGGACTAGCACTCGAAGACAGGCCTGTCCCTGTAATTAGAGCGACATGCGAATGTATTACGTTCGGTGATGGGACGTAACGATGGCAGTGACAACTCTGTCTCGACACAATCGCTTCGCACCTTGGAAATCCTTGCAGAACCTTGCAAAACTCTGCAGAACCTTACGAAACCTTACAAAACGAACAGCATACAATGGTATCGATTTCAGTCTGTACAGCAATTAAAAATGTGTCTGCGCCACCATTTCTGGCGATTGATGTCGTTAACAAGCGTGCGAGATTCTTGGAAACTCATCGCAAAGAACAAGAAGCGGCGCTGAGCGTGGAAACTTTCTGGGTTACCTGTCAGGCGTCATGACTGGCGAGTGGCGGTGATTGATAGATTGTCCATCATAATGGAAGTTTGAGATCATCCATCGTACGTTTTGTCTGGTGCTCTGCACCTACGAGCGACGTTTTACGCCCTTGTCAGAAGAGCACTGACGAGCGCATGATCGGTTTCTGTGGAAAAGAAGCAAAACGCATTGCATTCTCAACTGCAGCGAATAATCATAACCGGATTCTTAATTAATTATTACGTGGATTATGTATTTGCACAGGAGATTCTGGTTTTTCCTGATTTAATGTCTGCGTTTTGTCAGCTCGTCATGCAAGCATGGCGCAATTGCTGAATGTGAATGTTCGAAAAAGTCTTTCATAATGCATTTGGCGAGTGAATGCTGGCAGTCATGTGCATACGCGCGAAAGTATTGGGGGCCCGCTGCAAAACTTGATTCGACATCCCGCGCTTGTTTACAGCGTGCGCCTGCCACGGCCGGGGCGATTAATTAAATACTATAAATATGCCGCGTTTGCGCCGACACACACGCATGCAAATGTGCGCACACATGCGCGTGTCGCGCGCCCATACAAGGTGCGCAATAAATAATTGTTTGCGACAGATGACGTGGACATCGCTGGCACGGACAGATTATTTAAATGCGCGTGATGGACAGCCATGTTACGATATGATTATGCCGGCCCGGA
This sequence comes from Tetradonia laticeps, assembly GCA_025400035.1. NCBI lineage: Eukaryota > Metazoa > Arthropoda > Insecta > Coleoptera > Staphylinidae > Tetradonia > Tetradonia laticeps. Next base: position 89,637 of record JAODVP010000001.1, read on the forward strand.
CAATGCTAATTCATATTTTATGTTTAGTTGTTTTGAATATTTCAAACGGCGGCGGTGGTGCGATTCAGCGGGCCGCCGCCGCCGGCCGTGTGTGCGTGTACGCGTCGTGTTCGCAAACCCAAACGACCCGCCACATCGACCAAAACAACTCATGATTGAGCGGGCGCTTTGTCGAAAAACATTCGAGCTTTAATGCGCGTATTACACTGGGTCCGGACATAATTTAGTCTATAACCTAATGACCTTTCATTTCTTACACTCAAGAGTAGTCTTGTATATTTTGTTGAAAGAGTAAAATATGCACAGGTAACTGCTTGTGGTTCGAAATGAAATTTTTTCCCCAGCTTCAATTTCTATATGCAAAGTGCACGGTTGAAAAAGCAACCCGAGGTCCTTCTAAACAAATATCATGTGAGTTGATGCAGGGCGAGTTCGCGCCCCAGTGTCGTGTGCGCACTTTGGCCGCCTTCCAATAAATGTATTCGGCATCCAAATGATGCAATTACGAAGCAAACGGTCGGCGCTTTATTGGAGGCCAGCAGCGCCACCTTCCACCTTCTGGGAATGCGTCGGGACTCCTGATGCTATTGTTATGTGGCGCGGGCGTCTTTATTGCGGGGCGCGAGCGAAAGGTGGCCGGCTATTTACGATTTTGCTGATGCGTCTACGCAAGCTTTCAACACCGACCGAAAGACCTCGGGATCTTTATGCACCATCCTCGTATCAATAAGACAGAGTGGTGTGGATTGCGTAATTTCGATATTGGACCTGGATGCGCTTATTGCGCGCGGGCAATCGTTTTCCATTTTTATCTGGCCTCCTTGTGAGCGTGCTCATCCCGGCGGCGGCGCCCGAATTGATGATAGTTGTTGATTTTTATGGTGTTTCCGCTCCTGGCTGCCCGAGTGGGAATATTTTGTACATGGGGCTTTGTGTTTTGCGCGATCACGTCGTCACGTCACACTCATCGGTGGAAAAGTTCCAATGGCCGCCGCCTCCTTCCTTTTTACGTCCGTGTTTTGCACGAGTTTCTGTCGGCTAGATGCGTTATTTATGCGCGCTCGGACCGACGAGGCATATCAAAATAGTTGGCAATTCGCATTGTGCTCGTCTCGAATAAATCGTTTTTAATTACTTGTGATTGAACCCGGCCAAATATCCTATACTCGTAAATTACGCGCAAGCCCGTGCCAATGCGCCGCGCGGACCCACACCCTGGAATACATAAAATATAACACACATGCACACATTTGTCGGACTCGCTGTCGAGCTTTAGCTAACAACGAGTATAATGCAACTTTTACATCTCTATGATGTTTGCGCGCTGCAGTTATTTTTATTTGGGGAAAAATTTATTGCTTCCTGGCGGTTAGTGTCATTGATTAAAGACGAGTTCTCGTCCACGGCTATCACGAAACGACAATCGCAGGTGATCACTTCCAATGTGGAATATTTTGAAGAAATACCTGACATTCCGCGCGAGGTTCTGTAATGTGGCTGGGCCACGTTCGTGTTTAATTGACGACCAATTTTTCCTCCAGTCTATAAATACTGTGTGACGGGTAAGCACTGCAATAATGGGACTGGGACCAGTTTCGGGCTCGTGATTAGTCCAGATTAATAGGACGATATTAAGAATCGAGCTAGTCGTCGTCGGGCAGCTATTCTGGGTGATTCCACGTGTTACCCATGAATCAATCAGACACCAGTGGCATGGATCAAAGTGTCTCAGCTTGAGCTTGAATAGTGGCAGTGGCAAAGTAACTCGACTCGTTCGACTGTTTCTCCTGACGTGCAGGCAACCTTTTTCGTGTATTCCTCGCATGCCATGAATGATTGCCGAACGTGTTTGGTGGGACAATCTCTTCACTGAAAGTTTTTTTAATTAACCCAATTAGGTGACACTGAACAAACCTAACTAGGAATAACTATAGTTGCTGTAGCTAACACTAGGAATAAAATCTTCGTTAGTTTGAGCTATTAAGGAAAAACTGGTGATCGATAAATGCGCAATAAACTTATTGAAATATCGTCGTGAGGTGAACGTGGTCCTTTTGTTGGCACAACGCCTTGAGTTGGCGATGGCAAACCGCCCCCGGGGCTTAGCCCCCTCGCCACCCGTCTCAGCACCCAGATTTATGTGATTCCGGAATCATGGCTCTCCTCGCCGGCGCGCATACAGCGCGGATATTTATTTTATACATCTGTTCCCCTTGACATAATGTCCCTCTATATATCGCGTGCATGCTTTTAGAGAGTGAAGGCTGTTAAGGAGCGAGAAGCCATCATGCCGCCCGCTGCCACTGCGGAGCGAGACGGCGCGATGCGCTCTGGAGCGGTGGCCTAACCTCCGCGGATGGATGGATCTGTGCCGTCTTATGGGGTGGTGGCGCGGGCGGTGGGAGTAGCCATTGAGAAAAGATATACGAGTATGAGTTTGTTGTACTGACTACCCAGGCGACTAGTAAAGCGCTGCTAGCAAAACAGAGCGAGTGTGCTTTATCGACATGCAGGAGGGGGTCTGTCTTGGATTTTCAAAAATTTTCAAGAAAATCATTTTGCATGCCTTCACATGGAAATTTGTATCTTAAGTTATAACTAGTGTAACTTTTAAAAGGCTTTATGTCTCTTGGCTATTTTAAAATTACGTTTGTTTTATGCTAAATTTCGTGAATTGCTGTTGTGGATTATTTCCAGTTAAAACCAGAAATTGAAAATCTTCATCAAATTTAACCATAGTTTGCTGTGTCCAAAGGTGCAATCGGTTTACCGAGATTTCATATAGCCAAAGATGGTGCTGTGATCCTTTATCCGACGTCTATCAAGGACTTCCCTAAAGTTATGAGACGTATTGCTAAGTAGTTTTCATACTCTATTCAGAAAAGTAAGGTGTGAGGGTCAACAAATTCCGGCCCCACGCGGAAATGACCCATCTTGTAACCAGAAGTTAGAAACCTTGCGTATTTCCAGATCCTAGTAAATTGAAAGGCTAGAACCTATATCTTTTATAATTTTAAAGAAGTCTCATGGTTATAGGGATGATCAAAGAGGGGGTGTACTTTATCGGCACGCAGGACTTTCAAAAAGTTTACAATTTTTACTTCTTCGTAAACCTTCAGAAGAAAATTAGTATCTCAAGTTATACCTTGTCAAAGCTATAAAAGACCCCAAAATGTCGTAAATTTGTATTGTGGAGTACTTTCGGTGGTACCTAAAACCCGAAATTTAAAAATCCTATTTACACTTCTGGTTAAAACAGGGACTTGAAAATCTTAGTCAGACCATACCAGACCCTGCTGAATCGACTGGTGCTAACTGTTTTTTGAATTCTCGTGTAGTATCATAGATGGCGCTGTGATCCTTAGTGCGTACTTTGTCTAGGATGTCCCTAAAACTATATCGGAAAATCGGTTTTCTGTCCGTGAAAGTGAAGTTCGTGAGGGTGAACAACTTCCGGTCTTACCCGGAAATGGGTATTCCCGTAATAGGAAGTTGGAAACCATACGGCAAACAAACCAGATCCGTATAAATCGACTGCCGAAAATCTTGTTCCAATATATTTTAGGGTTTTGGTATAGAAAACACATGGATGCCATCTATGCACGGATGGATAGAGAGATCCTAAAAAATACTCCGGATTTTATATTAAGCTTTAAGTCTAATGGCAATTAGAAGATTCTCTCAATTCTTCTTTCTAAATGTACGAATATTCGTATTTTGAACCACTTGCAGGCGAAATAGGCACCTGAAATTTTTAATTATACTATATCAGGCCCTACTAAACTACAACTAGACCCTACAAACCCTACTAGAACTCTGTTTACCAACTGCCTTATAGTTTTAAAGATAGCGTTGTTATCATTCGTCCTTCGTCTATCTATCTATTCTCGTAAATTATGGGAGACACCTGAAAACGATTTTCAGTAGCTAAATCAGAAAAGTAAGGTGTAAACAACTTCCGGTTTTACGCGGAAATAGCCAATACCATAACCGGGAGTTTGAAACCATACGACAAACAAACTAGATCCTCGAAAATCCAATGCCGAAAATCTTTTTCCGGTATCTTTTATAATTTTTGGTAAAGAAAACACTTGGTCAGAGAGGAAGTAAAATTACCACCATTGCCTTTCATTACATTTTCTATCAGGACTGGATAACTATTTTGGTTCAGACTATACTTTGCAGTCTGTATGCGCCTGTATGCGCGATAAGTGATATATTAGTTGACGGCTGCGAGTATAAATGGACAGATTTCTCTGGGAGTTGGCGTGAGACATTGGGGACGCTTATTGCACACACGCGCAGGTGTTGGCATACATATTGGCGAAGAGCGAAAGGACCACATCGGAAAAGATGGAAAAGCCATTGAGGGTTGTCAAAAAGTTGTAAAATATTGGCCGCCCGATTCGGCCGGTCCGCGCGCCGCGCACAATGAGTCTGATGAATCGGCGCAGTTGAGTGATTTATGTCGGCCACAGTAAATTGTGTGTGAACTGAGTGGTGCCAGTGCATGCGTTCCCGTGGTCTCCGGCCACGGTGCGCCGGCCGCCATAACTCTTAGGCACCGTGTAACTGCATGTTCACATACGCTATTCATCACCGGACGAGACCCGCTACAAGGCGCAGTTTAACACTATATCCATTTCGAATTACTCGCCGAATTTTGCCTTCGCTAGCAAATAGTTCGTTTTCCTAACCCGAACCAACGAGAAAAACCTCAACATTTGTAGGCACCATTAACAGCCGCGCGCAAATTGCTTCCAATTGAGGGTTTGACCACAATTTCACCACCGAACTTGATATTTGTTTAGGACACTTTATATTCACACTTGTGGTGACAAAAGTAAAGTCTTCTCTTGCAGACCTTGGGTGAAGGTGGTGAATGTGTCGCGTTCCCCTTGATGATCTTGCGTTGTTCGTCATATCGTGTCGTGCCATTCGGCCATTTCATGTGAAAAATATGTAACTAACGTTTTCGACATGGCATTACGGATGGATATTGACTTGCGATGGCAGGCGGTGGATATTTATGGGCAATTCACGAGGCACCCAATATTAGTTTGATAACCGCGTCGCTCGTATATCAAACTAATGTTCCATTATTGCAGCGTCTGCAAAAAGACGAACGCCCTTACGACCTTCACACACAATCGTGCATTAACATTAAATTCGCTACTGGCGCTCGCCGGCTGCAAGCGGCACTTTTTTGATGTGTGCATGATATGTGCCCAACAACCCTCCTGCAAATTATCATCTCAAATATACAGCGGTTATTTATGGTGCAGAAGGCAGATTAATCAGATTAGATTGCATGAAATTCCCATTCACCCGATTTACACCGTGGACTATGTATGTATGAAGATTAGTGGTTCTCAAGTATAATATAAAGATCAATAAAGGCATATCACCCATTTTTTGAGAGCACCCACTTCGCCTTAGTTACTTTTATTGGTCAAAGTTAAGTTAAACAATTGTGGATATCTTTAAGAAATATAAAAATATGAACAGGATAAAGTAAAAATTGAAGGAGGTCCTGATTTCTTCCTTAATGGTGCATTTCCACATCGGTTTTGCCATAATTCCACTTGCACTAGGGCAAGAAAACTTGTAAAGGGAGGGGGAAAGAAATCGAGAGTTAGTGTTGTTAGTGTAGTGATATCAATTGTGATTAAAAATTTTGTTGTTGAAAGAAAAACTGTGTAACATAAAGGATCAAATATATGGCTATGATTCCGAACACTTTATATTCATTATGGTCACTATCCATTAAGGATTATTACAACTTTATTTGTAATCAATTATCTTGAATATAATCTGTATCTTAGAAAGCAATATTAACTAATTTTATAACGCGGTGGGAGAATTGGTGAGACTAATAACTGTTGTAAACCGTGCAAGAACGCACTCTACAAGCAGTGATGCCAACTGTCGCAGCGTTACCAACTTCATTCCTGAATTACACCAACTATGAGTGCGATTTTTCAAAAATAAATAATGATATGTAACAACAACTAAATAAGAACACTTTTAAATATTTATCGTTGTCTATTAGATTACAAAAGTGTTTAACACTTTTTCTGCACAGAAATTGTGACTTTTCTAACCTGTAAACGAACGCACGCCACACGCGTCTCGCAGCAGTGTTAACAACGGTCACAGCGTTGCCAACTACAGCTACGAGTATGTCACTAAGAAAAGGCGCCAGATTCAAAAATAAATAGAGATACATAACAAAACAACTGAGTAGGAACACTTTTAAGTTATTTACAATTGTCATTTGATGTTTAATTCTTTTCGTCCGCGGTATCGAAGGAATAAATCGTGACTTTTGCATTAAATATTCACAGAAGTTTAAATTTTGAATGTATACTCAATGAAGAGATTAAAGTTTATAGATTTGGACTGAAAAATCACCTCCCATCAATCATTGACATGCAGTTTGCAATGGATTTATGCAATTTATTGCTTGTTGATTGCTGTTTTCAGTTTTCAATCATTTATTTGATTTAAAACGATGGATTTATGCATTTTGTAATTTATTTTTCTTGTTTCAGGTAAGTTGTATTTACTGGACACAAAACAATTCTTCATTGGAACTACACACAAATCATACTACAATGAATAGTAAGCTGGCATGTAAAAACATAAATTTCGTGACATTATGTTGACATCTGAATTTTGGAAAGTTAATACCAATATTTACGAGTCGATTAAATCGTTTTAATCGTTATGCGCGCTGTGAATGTGATTGGTCATAGCAAGAATGATGAATGTAATGAGTTTAATATAAGTATACACATTAATTGTCCAAACTAAAAATGAAAGGCGAAATTTCGAAAACGTGCAAGGCTTTAAGTGCGACAGTTATAAAAATAAACGAATAGATAGGTGCATGATGAGACTGTGACGAGTCTGATGGATATGCTACAGCAATTTTCGCTCGCAGGTCTTCTAAAAATAGTGCATGGGCGAGTATTTAGCGGGGCGTTCGTGACATCTTACTGTAATTCGTCGCGGGACAAAGTATGTTGGTGTCATCGTAATTTAAAAAGGGAAATTGCATGCAAGGCGAAAACAACGCGTTTCGTGACGGCCGAATTAAAATTCCGCGGCCCTGCGGCACACCGCTGCAGTCGGGCCGCGTAAACAGAGCCGTCACTCGCGCTGTCACTTTAGCGGTGAAGATGGCAGATGAGCGACACTGACAGAGTTGATGGCACGTCGCTCCATCCGAGGCGCTGCGAGACTTCATAAAACCTATCGCCTCTCAATGTCACCTTGTTTCTCAAATTCACCTTATTGCGGCGGCAGATAAAGTGATGAAAGCTGTGTGGGAAATGGCGTTTCTTATCAAACGAGGGAATTAATGATTCGCGTTAAAAGCGTAATTCATTACGTTGACTCGCGACCTTTTCGGAAAAACGCGTGAATTGCAAATCTCCAGAAATGAGCCTAATCTACGACCTGTACACCCAACACTAGACGTCGGAATTTGTTATTTATAGATTTGTTTATCCACGACAACTTTCATATTCTTTCTCTATCATAATGCCATTAATATGTCACAGATATACCGCTGATTTCTCGAAGCAGACAAATACTGATGTTTCCCTGTTCCCACTGACCATAATTCAAAGCCCACGCGTGTCAGATCCCCGCGTGAAGATGTAGACATGATGGATATATAGGAATCATGTTAACAATAAACACCAATCCGATTGTGGAATTATTAGTGCAGTTCATTAAAAATAGCTCTGCTGAGAGGTCATGTCGATGTTGACAAGACCGGATGCAAGCGGATCATAATAGAATGGGAATCAAGGAATCGCTCATCTATCTTGAGTCAGTCGGCCGTCGAAGAGACACAAACACCTGTCATCCGGCTATTGTAAAGCGTCACAGCGAGACGGTGCACTCACGTGCGCCCACATTGGAATATCGCGGTGTCAACTCAACTCGCCCGAGACGTGTTTGCTTTGGGCCGCATAATAGGCTTGCGAATGCCCCCAGTGCCTTGGGCTTGTCGAACGCTGATGGATTGATTAATTCCGATTCAATAATCTACCGTCCGAATGCGACAACAATGTTAGATATACCAGCGTCCCTGAGATATTGCAATTAATTTTAAGACTTACATGCCAATGCAGTTGATTTAGGATTATCTGCGGGGAATTCGGGCTAATGCTATATATAGCGACATAGCGACAGCAATGAAGATACTTTAGGGATGCTTAATACTTGAAATAATAAAAGTTAATTGGGGCCTGGGTAATTTTTAATGTGACATCAAAGGCGCGCCGCTATCGTTTTCGGCCGGCTTTAGTAATTTCCCTCATTTTTCGTCATTTCGTTGCTGTGCAACATACAGTGCAGGTGAAGTCTAATACCCACAATATAATAAATTGAAGATATATGTGCCTAATGATATGTTAAAGTGAAGATACATTTTGTTACAGTTGTTAATGCCATAGTATATTTAATAATCCTAATTTCGTTGATTTAAAAACATGGTAACATTATTGGATTATCATATTCATTATATCGTCTTTCGGAAACACACTGTGAAAGACGCTGGTGAAGGATGCATAAGTCGGCGGAGCGCCTATATCGCTGGGTCGTTACGACCGTAGGAAAGCACTTTACGGACCGAAAACGAGCCACTTTATGCGCATCTATATGTCACATTGAATTTAGTTTATTGTTGACAGATGCAAATGTAATCATAGTTATACACCCGCTTGGTTCGTCTTGAGGAACGCGCATAAGCTGGGGACGACGAGCTTGATGAGGCCGGCGCGAAATTAACTCGGACGGATTGGGAGGAAAAATGTCTGCGAACAGATACTTACTAAGAGAATATTATATAATCTATAGTAAATAAAGTAGGTAGAGCAGTAATTGTTCCATTAATAATTTTTATGACATGATAACTTTCCATATTCTACTACTAACGTAACAAACGATTAGAACTTTATCCTTAATCAGATAGATATTTACGATACAATCATCTTATTAATATAATGTGAACACATTCGACTTATTGTTAGTATATGTAATATACAACACACACTCAGGTGCTTGAAACCTTTTGACATACGCCCATGCGTTCAAATGTATAATCTAAAATTATCTAAAAAATGACTTAGGAGATGTGATAATTGTCACAACTAACAATAAGTTGAAATTAATAATGAGATGGTTAGGGCTCTGAGCCGGCAAGTCATAGGTCAGTGGTTCGACTCCCAGTTACAACATATATTTTCATTAATAATACCCTGTTATTTCAAGGGAACGACTAAAACGCGTCGTATCAGCCAAACTGATTTAGATTCAGAAAAGTTTGTAGAATATTTTGTGAAAAAATTAGATCTAGATATGATCCCATTCTTTCAGAATTTATTAATGAAAAGTATGTGCTTTATATGTAGAATTATATGAGACTGACGCGCCGGCATATCAGGTTGCATTTCCACCCGTGAAGCGGACGATGCGAGGCCGAACTCCGGCCTGTTGATATATGTGACAACTTAATTGTTTTCGGGAGCACCGCGCTCACTAGCATTAAAAATACTATAGAAATACTTATTCTATTCAAGAAATATAAAATAGTAAATAAATGCAAAGCAATTATTAAGTTAGTGTTAAGAAATATTACGCATCTGCCGTACAACAGAGATAAAGAAAGGATGCACATAATGTTTTAATGTATATTTCGTATATTAAAACAAATATTCAACAAATTTTTCTAAATCTAAATCGTATTGGCTGATCCGGCGCGTTTCACTTGTTCCCCAGAAATGAACAACGTGTTATTAATGAGATGATTGCTAGTCTGTGATAGTCTAACGGTTAGGGCGCTGAGCCAGCAAATCAGAGGTCTCTGGTTCGACTCCCAGCTACAATATCTTTTCGTTAATAATTTGAACATAATTAATATTGGAGTATGAAATTTCATTAATTGTAATGTTAAAATGTACCTCCAAAACTTGTTAGCTGAAATTTATTTATATTTTTCGACGGAATTTAATTTTGGAAAAAATACTGCAGCGGTATCAACTGTAGATACGAGTTGTCACTAACAATAAGTAATTGCGCAAAATTCAAAGATAGAAAATAATTCCGACTGCTAGTGAAGAAAAATGTCTTCACATATTGTGTATTATGTAATCCATACTAAATACCGGTAAAGCAGAAATGTTCAATTAATAATAATTTTTATAACGTGATAACTTTCCACATACTCCACGTCTAACCAAACCCTCTGCATGCATGCATAAGATAACATGCGCGGTGCAGGTCAACGACGTACACGGTCGTAAATCGTCACCATGGACCGGAGGATTGTCCGTCTGACCACGGCCACTCTGTGACTTTTTCTCTGTCCCAGTGACGTCTCGAGGAGGACGCTTGCGGCCTGCAGCTGTGAGTGACTGCGAAGAGTCGTCGCGTTGTCGTTGCGCGAAGGCAAGATTGATTTCAATGTATAACGAACGCCATTAATACCTCCACGCGTACATCATAAAGTCGTATAAGCTGACAACGGTGACACACCACTGGATGTTTTATGAACGTTTACAGTCGACTTTAAACACTATTTATATACAAGTTACGTGCGCCGCGATACACGCAATAAGGACGAGATTTTCACGAGCGTCTTACCATCGTGCACATGTAGATAATAGTGGCAGGTTTATCTTCGAATGGTGGAAGGCTCACATCCACGCAGGGGATTTTTATGAATTATTATCGTCACATTCACATTTACAGTCACAGCCAGCAAACGTGATTTTGTGTTCTAAGTTATTACATGTCGGTGTTTATTTTATTTACTTATGCCCACACAAAGAGACACAATGGGAAATACCTTATCGAAACCTACCAAGACACTAGAGATTAATTAATCAAAGGGTCTTTCAGATAAGACTTTTCTCAACC
>JAODVP010000001.1:105547-116058 GCA_025400035.1 Tetradonia laticeps
GTTATGACTTTGAAAAAAGTGACGGTGTTGTATCCGTTCTTGTAAAAAGGTATCGCTTTTTAGCTATTTCCAACTTAAACAAAACGGTAATCTTTAACAAAAAATGCTAATATGTAGTTAAATTAACTTTATTTTTACCAACGGAGTAAAAATAATTTGATTATTACAATTTTTAAAAAATTATTTAAAATATAAATACATATTAATTAATATTATTAATGTTTGCAAGTTTTTTGTTTATTTATATAATTATATTTTTACATTTTCGATCACAATTAATATTCAGATTTCTTCTTCCATATTTTTTATACCTACGCCCTGATGATGGTTACAGAATTTAACCAAAACTAATTGACAAATAAGGACTTGAATTAATTGGATTTGATTAGAATATATTTTTTTATAAGTTAGAATTCCGCGACTTCGTTTTAATTAAACATATTAAAGTTTAAAATATCTGCGTACATATTTTTCAGTAAGCTCTGAGATATTAATTTCAAAAAAACGCTTAAGTACCTTTTAAATAAAATCAAATGATTTTTGGTAATGATTTTCCTTTGTGCTATTAAAAGAAAAACGATAACGGAATAACTGTTTTTCGGTAACCATGTGTAAACGGTTCGCATCTTTTACAGTTTTAGAGAACATTTCCACTAAATACATTTTACCACAGATGTAATTATGGCGTCTTTGACCGAACCTTCAAGCAAGAAGATCCTCGGATAAGATATACATACATACCTCTAAGAAAAACAATGTATTAGCCCCAAAAACATTCGCATAAAATGGAACAGATTACTCCGTCAGTGAATTGCATCCTTTAGCAAAGCCACTAAATCAATTCCGTTTTGTTCCTGTTGTGTAAATTTCCTAGGACGCCAATGAAAATAAACAATAAATAAGCCTTCCCGAATGATATATAAGAAGCGAAGATGTCGAGCTGTATGGCAGGCATTTGTAATACAAAGTAACTTTGTTCTGTAACCCAGGAAAAAGAAAAACGAATGAAATCTACGATTCCAGTCGTAACTCTTATAAATTTACAGCGCGGCGTATGGATGGATGGATGGCCCTTGTATCAACTGTGTGCCATTTGTATGCGCGTGTGCTGTATGTGTCGCGTTTCGCGAGCACGTCTGTAGGTGGAATGGCCTAAGACGAACCGAACGCGCATTCCGAAAAATACAAATATGAAGCGCAATAAATTCAAAACAAAAGGGGACTTTGTATCCATTCCTCTCTGGCAGGAGGTCGAAGGCGAAACGCAAATCGAAGATACACTGATCGAAGATCGACGAGCCGCACACTTTTGATTTGTTTTCGCCGCTTGATATTCAAAGCGCAAATACATCCAGCGTTTAATAACTCACATGATGAGCGTCATTCATTCATTGCGCGTCATTGTCTTGGCGTGAATTGTGCGAAACGCGCACATTATTGCAACGTCGTGCGCGTGATATACACGCTCGTGTCATTTCGGTCGTAATGCGCAATGAGCGTTTTCGGTTTATGCGGATAATAATTTTCCATCGGGTCGCATAAAAGGTTAATCAATGTGCCAAACGTACGTGCGGCACGGGCCGCGCGCGCTGCCCGTAAAGTAAGCACACCAGCGCGCCGGCCATTGCAAACATATCGCGATAAATCAATCCGGGAGACGCGCGCGTGTTCGACAAGCGCTGCCCCACAATCCGCAACCGACCCATTGTTTGACGGATAATTTACAGCGACAGCCGGAGTTATAACTGGATAAGCGACACGTCGGGCGCCGCGCGACGTTTCGGGAACAACTTAATTGCCTTCAGGTTACCGTCCAGTGGTTTGCATATTTTTCCAAGCATGACACCAGATTCAACCCTCTCATAAGTCGACTCTAGGCTAGTAAATGATGCGCGAAAATTTATGTACAGGTTTCATACAAATAGTTATTTGGCTGGCCGTCAGGAGCAGACGTCAAATACCTTGGGCATTGTGTCCTCGCGTGTGTTCCCAGCGACATGTCCTGTGGGTACGGGATGGTAACCGCGCTCAGTTCTTGGAATAACAAGGGCCAGGCTAGGAAATACAGGAGAAGGCGAGGAGACATGACACGTCCGAGTCTGGCGACGACAGCTGAAACTGACGAGCGCGCCCTGTCGTCAGAATTGTCGCTGGCGTCGTCCTGTTGAGTCTCGTGTCTCGCAGAAATTTCCAAACAACCCCCACCCGCGCGTACAGCCCCTAAAGTCTTTTGAGGTTCCACTAGTTCAGTTAACTATAAACCCTACGCACATGCGAGTGCGTGCTCAGGCCTCTCAACTGCGCATCGCTCGCACGTCTCGCACTTCCATCCGAAACGTGGTACAGTGTTGATACAGTGCTGAGTTCTGTTTGCCTATCCAATGACTTAGGGTCTCAGAAGAGTATTAAGGTGAGTTTATGATTAAAAGTTACAAATAGATCAGTGAGAAAAACCTATGGGTTTGTGTTTATATTGCACGTTTTCGAGGGAAACGAGGGCAACAGGACGTTGTGGAAAGTCCACTAAGCTCTCCAATATTCCTGTCGTGGTTGTCTTGTCAGTTAAGCTGTAGGGACAAATACTTTTCCGCTTAAACAGACAAGACATTGCATATGCAATGAACTGCTTGCGGGTCCATCCGCGCGCCAAAGTCAGTCCGAGCTCAATTTCCTTCGCCAACGACACGCGAAGGACACGCGTTCAAAAGTGCGAAGGCATTGTGTGCGCTTTATTTATTTCACTCATCCGCCGCTGTGATTTCCAGTAAATTTATACATTTATGCATCTGTGCATGTGAGACTGCAGAGTAGGGTCGTGTTCACAGTGACAGTCGGTGCAGTCTTCGCACGATTTATCCCATCGCCTGCGCAGTCGATCAATCAAACTAATTAAGGCCGAAGATAAGCAAATCCGTACGACGGATGCAATTAAGCATAAATAAGGTTTTTTCTCGGCCCTGTATACCTGATGCTTGTCGCGTTACACACGTATTCGTTTTCATTCCTGTGATTGACAGCGCGCAGTCAACGCGATTAATTAGGTATAAAAATAAAAACGACTGGTGTAACGGACGGGGGCCGGCATTCGGGCGACAGGTAAAGCCGTCGTCGGTCGCAGCGGCGATTGAAGCCTCTGGCTCGAGCCGTCAGGCATTGATCTGAAAATCGTCCTAGGAAATGGGGTTCCGCCGGCATGCGCGCCGAGGGTTGTCACTCCGACTGCGGACTTCGTTCGGACTTTCCACGCGCGACCATGTCATTCTCGTAGACGTCTCATCAACACACACGTCGCAGACAGGGACCTCAGCCGTTTCCGACCCGAATCGATAATCTGTCCGCCACACCGGAGCAAGGGTGTCAGTGTGGTGGTGCGAGTGGCCTGCTGGCGGCTGCCAGTCCGTCGTCGTTTTTCCCGGTGACGATTTTCCGTCCCGCCTGTCACTCGCCCAACGTCGTAGGAAACAATTTTAATGACTGGGCATCATAATCACATTATAAAATGCAGCCTATATTCTATTCTGTATTGAACTGTGTTGAAAGTAAGCGACCTATAATTTCTTAGCGAGAAATCAACGTCGTCATTGATTAATGGGATTCCGTGGGCGGCGGCAAAGTTTGTTGTACAGGTGCGACTTTTTCCGAATCCCAGCGTAAATATGAAGCCCGGGTGCGCCGAGGTGAGGGGTTGATTGATGCGGCGCGATTAATATTCGTGGCGGTGCAGCAAGACGTGGTGCGCGTGCCACGGCCTACAGACCCTTGGCACCGATCATTTGTCCGCGGCGCGCGCGCCGTGGGGTCGCCTCTTCAGCCGTCATCATCATTAATACCCGTTCAATCAGGGCGCGGGGATGTATTTAAAGAAATCACGCGCATCCATCACACGTCCGCGTGATTTACCCATGACTTTTGTTCGTTTCCATCGCTGACGACTTGAATGACGCTTCGCATTGACGGCAATCTTCGGCGGTAGCGACGCGCGACCGGGAAGAAAGGAGTTGACTGATGACGGTATTCACTTGTCTCGTGATGAGTGGGATCTAATTTATAGAGTGCGCGTTGAAGAGTCAGCGGCGGGTGGTAGATCACGGTGCCATCAATCAGCACTGTGCTGGATGTGGTGGGAACACTTCGCATCACAACCACCTGGACCTCCTGTAGATGATGAAGAATCCACTCACCTTTCCTGACAATACACACGTGTTGCCAATTATATTTTCATGACTTCTGATTTCTATTTGTAAGTGAAAATAACATCAAACGAATAATCATTTTTAAGTAGTAGAAGATGTGGGTTGGAGTCCCGGTGACAGCAACCAATTTTCGCACTTGGACCATGAAATATTTATTTGTTATTCTTTGAAAATGGTACATTGATAGGTTTATGAAATAGGGCTGTTGTATATTTTCCGAGATTTTCCAATGCGTAATCGATGATGGATATTAAAGATGAATTATGGCTTTTATAACTGCATCCCAGAAGTCGTTAATACTTTTCCCCATTTGGGTTCTATCTCTTTTCACTCCATTCACACGTTTCCCTATTTTATCTAATGGTCCGCGTCCTTAATACCTCTCAGTATACTTATTTAGGTATTCAGCAGGAATGATTTGTGATTGAATAAATGTTAGCCCAGTTCGGAAAAAATATTTACCATTGCTGGTGTTTATAATGGTCTTGGATTTTGAATGTCTGGGATTTGAAGTTATAGGACGTAGATAAAGAAAGGAAGACAGGAATAATGCATAATTCGGTCGTAAAATATGTCAGGGTCTCCCAGAATTGAACGCTATCCCTCAAAGCGGGGCAGAGCGACGCGCCAGCGGAGGTAGATTTATTGGGCAATAAAGTATTATAATTAAACGCGTTCGGGGCCCGCGATGTCACTCGGTCTACATCTATAAATCTCTGGAGGGCGCAGCACGGACACTCGCCATGCAGAGCAAAGGTGAGGCATGTGAGTGAACAGTAAGCGAACGAACCCCCTCGCCCGACGTCGTGGAGGCTGGGTCCTGGGTAGCGGGTGCGAAGGAAACCCAGGCCCGTCATAACGCCATACCCCGCTGGATGTTTTATTAAAGCCATTTCGGTGTAAATCATCTACTACCCCGACGTCGCGCACCGCACAGCGCGATTGCACGACGCTCGATCGGCGATTATTTACTATTTCAAGGCTTACGCCTGCAGGAGAGAGTCTGCAATGACCAACCCGGGACACGTTGTTGTGCACCTCACCGAATTCCACTGACTCAGCTGAGTCGCGCGTCCCATTCATCTCCGCTGGGGCGAGGGAATGCATTATATTTAAGCGAACTTTATCGAACAATAGCAATTACTTGCTGCAGGATGAGGAATCGAAGAGTTGGTAAAATGATGACGTTACAAGTCCGCGTTCCGGTAGCGACCGTTTTGTGTTGTGTCGTGACGCGGGGGTGGCAGGCGGGTGTGGGGATCTCGGCGCGTGGAACTCGTCCGCCGCAAAGTTCCGCTCTGCGATAAATTCACTCCTGCTGGCGCGAGAGAGAGCGCGCCCAGCGACATGTAGCAAATACATAATCAGCGTCGACTTAAATTAATTCGAATCACGTTAACGAAGCGGCGTAAATTCGAAGGTTACTCCCCACACTCCCCACACTCAAATTGAAACGTGCTAGATCACGCGGTCCTCACTCACACACCCGGCGAGCGCTCCTGCCGTGAACCCACTTACGAGCGCGGCTATCCATCGCGGTCAGCCCAGCAGCTGACGCGGTTCGGGTGGACAGACTTTGATTTACGCCCCAGCCTCGTTTTCCCAATAAACCGCGATTTCGCTGATAATTTTAAACGCCAACGTCTTAATTCGCAGCTGTGTGGAAGAACATTAAAGAATAAAGGATGAGTTATGTACATACAACAGTAGCAGCGGGACGCTCGCTAAGCATCAGCAATAATCATACATAATGGCACTGACGGACGGGTGCCAGGTGTGTGAAAGCTTGACGAATGCGTCTGCGACGCGTCCGCCACTCTAATGGCCGCGACAAATTATCAACTGCGAGGCGGCGCGGATAAATATAGCGTAATATAGTTTTCAGCGCTAATTATCCGATCTGCTCGTTCCCACGCGCGGCGCCCAGCGTCGCGCACGCAGCTCGTGAATTACGATTTTATACCCGTCATGCGATACGTTTACTTGGACGACTCGCGCTCTAAACCTGATCGCCGTGGTCAAGTTGCAAGCCTAGTCGTAAAACAAATCGATCAGCAACAGAGTTGCAGTAGTTACATTTAAATTCGATCGCAATCAGGAGGAATGCAGACGATATTGCTTTGCGTTTATGTTTCCGTTGAAATTCGATTGGTCTATGTGCGATTAAAGTCAAATATGTTCGCATTAATAAATGTACACTTCAATTTACTCGCGTTTACTTGTGGTTTGCGGTTGTAGGAAGTCATAACTGCGTAGATCACAATACGTTCTCAAATACAGAGTGATTAATGCGACATTGCAGAGTTGCAATTGGATTTGGGTTTTGTTTCTTCATTCCGCTATTTATTGGCAGCTGGCAGGTATGTGCGTCCATCCATTCGACAACTTTATGATTTTTAATAAAGTCCGCAAGCCGGTGGGGGAATAAATAACGAATAAAAATGAAACGCAGAAGGAGACCTAAGCAAACACCGGCGGGAGAGCAAAAGCGAGCAACTTTCTTCATGAATAAGTCACGATTTGTGTTGTTTTGTGCTTTATTTATGTTGCGCCACCCTGGAAGTTTTCCGGTTGTTTGCCTTCTGTTCTGCTGTAACCGAATTGGTGCCACTGATGAGGATATTACCGTAAGTCAAGCAAACTTTTCGGAATGTACATATTTTGATGTATTGGGAAGGATGATTGAGCATGCGGCTTTGTGTTTGGAGGTGCGAGCCAAGTGCGTCAGCCATTCGGACATAAATCTGTCATTCGGCGCGCCGAGTAATCATATGGACACCACTTTCGCATGACTCACATCCGCGATGTGACACTTGACAGACGGTTATGTATCCGTCTGTGCGGCGCGTTCCCGCAGGACCCATCGACGCTCACATTCGGCAGCGAGTGCGAAGCATTGTCAATAACGGCCGGTAACGCCACAAATCACCTCTAGGATGGACGGCACATGGTGCGCTCCTCACTATTTCCACGCCTCGCTGGAAAAGTGTGACGGACATTCGTATGTAAACTATGCGGCTGTCGAAAATTTCCTGACGGGAATTACACCTGTTTGACCCATTATTCGGCACTTAAACGCGCTGCTCGCGTTGATTGATTCATTCATTTTACTCCCGAATTGAAGTGGACAATATTGCTCACATATCAAGTACGTGTATCTCAATTAGTATTTATCGGGCTAGCAGTGATTTAGGTGGTTCAACAACTGAAAAACAACATCGATTAACCGGCACGTAATATACCGGCGGGATGGTAAAGCAATTGCTACAACTTTTAACTTTATCTCACCCCTTCCGATTTGAATCGCACACCAATTCTTGTTGCTAAAATAAGTAAAAATACGAAACCAGTATCTATCTCTCAAGTAGTAATAATTTTTTTTAAATTGATCCCGTCATTCTCCCACATTCATATTTGGCATGAAGATTTGTACAGCCGTAAAGTAATTAATGTATGTTTTTGAAAATTATAAATTTTGTACGTTTTCAAAAAAATCCCATATTAAACTTTGACTTTAATTTTGAGGTTATAATAATTATTAAAACTTGCCATTTTTCATACCACTGTAAAAAACATCAAAAGAGCTATAAAATGACTGCATTTCCAGATCTCTGGAGAAAATAGAATAGCGTCTAGAGCCATTTAAAAATTTGCGGTTACGGGTTTTTCGCGCGTTTTTGAAAACTTTACTTAACTATATTTTCAAAAGTATTGGAGAAAATTTGTAACTTTGCATTTTTATTTGTCTCGGCATCAATTTTGCTAAATTTGATTCAAATCAAAAGGGGTGAGGTCAAATTTGAATTCAAAGTGTGTCAGGTTGACGTGGAACAGTATCAAATGAAGCCGCCTTTTTTATTTACAGATTAGATGAAGTGGGAATTTATTTTCATCTAATACATGTTGTAGTATTGTAAAGTGGACTAAATTTGGCGCATACACTTGACGTCCATAAAGTGTGTCCAAAGTGCCTCCGATATGTGACACAATTTATTCGATTCGCGCGAAACGAAGCATATATCATAGGGATTTAAGCACCATATTCTTTACGGTTTCTTAGCTTGTCAGACGGATTGCGTCTCGCCCCGGCGCGCGCTCGTATATTACGCTTTAATGTAAAATAATAACCGCGAGAGAATTACAGCGATACTGTGTACTACAAGTCTACTGAAATAATCCGCAAGTAATAATGTATCACGCAGTGCCAAGACTTCAACTGACCAATATCTTCGCTCGTTGACAGCGTTGCGCAAAGCTGTATTCGAAACAAAGCGATAAATACGTGTAACTAGACGTCAAGATTCGCAGACAACGATTCTTTTAATCTAATTATACGGACTGGACAAGAATAGTCGACGTTGCATGATGATCTGCAAACTGTACTGATCCTATTATAAGAATTGTGTTGCATAATGGACCACCATGGGTGCCATGAGCAGACATTTTGCGGCAGACTGGAGAACAAATAACTGTTTCTTTGCTAATGAAAGATGAGTCCGATTGTGAGACAATTGATGTAGTGGATCAGCTGGGCTGTGCACCGGTCACCGGCAGTTGGTGATCTACATTGATATGTAGCTGGGGTTAATATTGATCTCGCTGGAGACGCGCGTTGTTGAGGTGACAGTGACATATAGAGTCAAGATGGATGCCGACACACATTCGCCGTCTGCGGGCGCGTCCCTGTGATAATACATAATTACAATAAATCAACGCTAAGTGGGCAGGTGGACAGGTACGCGTCTACCGCTGCTTTTAGTGTTATTTGCGTAGGACCTCACCTGACCTTACTATATTGATTTAGGACGATGAGTTGACGTCGCATCATTTCGAAAACAAACATAGTCACAATGAAAATGTAGATATCGGCTCGATATTTATTTATTTATTTATGTACTTCCTGGATAAGTCTCAATTGTTTTTTGCGTGAGACGTACACTGGGTGGTCCTTTTTTCTCATCTGAATACTCCTCACGCAAGTTTTTCTTAAGCAGTATTTAATAACCTATTTTTTTTACAATTCCATCTGTAATTAGCAATTAATTTATAAATAATTAGTGCGCTGAGATATGACATCAAATAGCCTGCGTGTAACAAACAGAACAATAAACCCAAGTCATAAAAGATTTGCAGGCAAGCTACTGCTGCTCCTGCTCACACCTGCAGTGCTTCGGCTGAGAACAAAACGAAGCACACGTATGCACTGTGGCCGCGATGTGACGCGCAAGAAAAATAAATCAGCACAAAGAATATAATGAAAACTTAAGTAAACGCAACGCGTATATTTATTGGGCAATAAATGTTTGGTAATAAACCACGTTTACTAACTCTCGCGGCGGCCGGATAAATAAAGAAAGCAATAAACGTTTGCTTGATGAGCTTAATTGCCGACGCATCTATTCACCTTGTTCAAATGCCGCTAATGCGCTGTGTTTACTGTTCTTTGTGCGTCACTAGGGCATGAATTGATTTTTGTGTATTAAACGATTTTATCTTTTTAAGCGGTAAAATCAATCAAATCGTAAATACATTATTGGGGCATTGAATGCAACGGAGTTACAGGGCTGCCACATTTCTGGAAAGCAAGGAAATTAGAACATAGGAGAAAAATTTGGTCAAGGAAATCAGGGAAAAGTAAGGGAAATTTCTTTTATTTGCGATCGATCTTTTAAAGGATGAACTCAAAGAAAACTTATTTGGCATGACTAGTAACTACTTTTTTTAAAGCCATTAAAATAAGGGGAACGAAATCAAATATCAAGTTAAGGAAAATTATAAGAAATGGTTTGGGAATCATGAAAAAGTGAGCGAATTTCTTTTTGAAATTGTCAATAATTTATAAATTTACAATAGTAGTATTATTTTAAGAAAATGTATAAATTACGTAATAGTAAATTAGCGGATAATTAATTAAAAAGTTATGAAAGTCTCTAAAATCACAAACTTAAAAAAAAAAATGACGAAAAACAATATTTAGCAATTCCGTAAATTAAATTCTCTTGTATATTATATACTTATATAATATTTTATACCATTTTGAGAGGATATATAAAAGCATAATTTCAGAAAAAAAAATCAGCCAAGCTGTTAATATCTCCAATAACTTCTAAAAACTGCAGAAAATTGCAAAGAATATCTAACCAAACATTAAAAATCTCTCATGCTCTTGCAGAGTCAGAAAAGCACACAAAAGCTCTTCAAACCGTTAAAAATTACAGAATATTACAGCAATATGAAAACCAATAAATATGTATTAGCATTTTTGGACAAAACTATCAAAGCAAACTCTCACAACCTCTCATAACCTATGAAAAGCTC
>JAODVP010000001.1:141855-157702 GCA_025400035.1 Tetradonia laticeps
TAAATGAAACTATATTTAACTAATTGTCAAAGATGCTCGTTAAAGTCCAAGAGATGAAAAAATTAGTCAAGCTCCAGCATTGAGCTCACATTCGGACCCTACATGGTAACTCAGATTCGGACCATCAATGAAATAAGGTTTAAAATTCGATAGCAATCAAGATGTTTAAGATAGCCTGTTGTCCTTTTGCTTATATGCAGTTCAAACCTTCCCCCTTATTGAATCCAGGTTAAACAAATATAGGATTAATAATAATTATAACAAAAAGAATATTACCTGCAAAAGTTTTGAAAAAATGCACTATACAAATCTGGTATTTTGATAAGAATGCGTTAAGCAGTGAATTTCGGCTGAAGTACACACTCCTTATCAGCACTAAGGAAATGCTTAGAGGGTTTCCCACCCGAATTCGCACACACACCCGGCTATAAAGTCAATACCCAAATTCGGACCCCAGTTCAAATTCGGTCCAGTTCCTCTACATATACCTAAGTATTATAACCCCTCGTTTAAGTGCGCATGTCGGGGGAGGCAAAAAATGAGCACTATAGCCGAAGCGCACTTTAACGAACTTCGACCTACACATGGATATAAAAATTTCAGAATGAAAATGCACTTAAAATTTGTATGAACCGGGCTGAAGTCTGGCTGTAAAATTTTGTACTCTGACATTAATATCCCACTTTATGACGGAAAAATCCAGTCGACTGATGTACAGTTAGGAAAATCAGAAAAATGTTTCTTTACTTATTGAAACCAAGCATTTTTCCATTAGTACCGGTCATTTTTCCGAAAAAACACAATTTAGGACAGTTTTCAGTCTATAGGTATGTATATTCGTTTATCTGGTCAGAACGAGCAAGTTGGTGCAGATGACGTCAATTGGCCAGAAATGAGTAAAGCAGGAAAAGATCAAATTTAGAGCAGAATCAAAAAACGATTACCGAATAACGCAATTAAAATATAAAATGGAATAAACTTGTCATGTGCCTAACTATTTAAAGCAACGGATATTCCAAGTTCGGTCGTATCCCCAAATCTGATCTCTTTACATTGTATCTGGTCTTCAATGATTATTTTTTGTAGAATTAACCATTACATTATACACAGTATATAGGGCATTTCATCTTAATTCCAATCACATCCATTCAAAGAAGTTTCACTTCACAAATGAATTGATTTCTAAACATTTACAAGGTGTAACGTTAAGATGTCTATCAGATTGTTTATGTTAATTGCAGCATTATGAGTGGGACAATATAAATGATACGTGATGTGGCGCTGAAGAGGTGTTGTTATGTTCGTTCCCGTTGTTGCCTCTCCTTGCCTGCATTGCAATTCTCGCATTGCGCGCGTGCTTTGTTTGGCGAATCCATGTCGACATGACGGCCACGACGACACCAAGTCGTCGAGTGTCGGTGTGCGTTGTGCGCCGGCTTGCGAGCCGTTTGGTGTACGTGGCCGACCCCAAAGTCGAGCACATTATTGATAAGAGGTGGGTGTTCGGGTACATGCGCGATATATTTCAGATTAATTAAAGCAACATCACATTATCTCGGCGCGCCGATCTGCGCTGTCGTAATAACTTTATAATTTAGTGCAGTTTTCTCCGACGCGCTCGCCCGCATCCACCTCCGTCAACTTCCATGCCGCCGCATCCCTCGCCCATTATTCCTTGGGATTCTCGCCTTCTCTCGCTGTTAATTTTGCTCTGTGCTATAAAGAATTACAAGTCATAGGCGAAAACATTCACCGTCAATTCACAGTCTCATGCTTTTTGTATCTATTCCGGTTTGGATATTCCAACTTGGAAGCACCTTGAGTGTTATCTTCGGTGGTGATAAAGCACAAACCGGCGCAAGGTCAGAAGGTTAAGCAACATTAACTGTGTTCACGAGCGAAATTTAGATCACACGAAAATTTCATTGTATGAAACATCTAACTAACCAAACCACCAAGAAAGCAAATGGGTAATCAGTTAAGTAGCTGACGGAGGACGTAGAGATGAAACAATGTTCGTAAGTTGTCGTAAATAACGTTCTTTTACCGTCCGAGAAGAGGCGTCCTCGACGTCGTTATGGGTCCGCCGCCGTCGTCGCCGCCGCCACTGGAAATGTGCAAGCGGTCAAACTGCGACGAATGGCGACGAGCGGTGGCTAGACACTGGACGGCTGGCTGCAGCCGCGCAAATATACGCGCCGCCACTAACGAATGGCGGCCTCGTAGTTGCCGAGGATTAAATTTGATCAGTGTGGACATCGAGATTCATAGCGCCATTACAGCCATGATCTACGGTCGCTTTTAGAGGGTAACTATACATTTCGCTCGGCAGTGTACATGTATTAGGAGGCTGGCGGTCCTTCGCACGCATTGAGGATACAGAAGAGAGTCCGTCATGAAGCGCACTCACACTGCAGAACGGCCAGAAAATGTTAGCACCAAGGGGAACTGGGCCCCTGCTGATGGCCCTGGAATGCTGTATGTTGGCGGCGGAAAGTGCCAAGAAAATATCATCGACGTACAACTTTTCCATGAGTTACGTAGTTGAAACGAGTTAAGAGTTAATGCGGGATGAGTCTATGTACTGTTATAATGACAAAGGCAATTTATTTATTTATTTAGATTTTCATAGATTTTATTTTAGAGTACAATAATATTATTGTTATTAATTTTATAATGTAATTGATTACTCGCCGATTGGTCAATTTTAATTGGGACAAATCAGAAATTTTTTTCTTTATTTTTTGACGCCATGTAATTTGCAAAAAGTAGGGAGACTGAAGTCAATTTTCATTAATTGCCTATTTATATTATTCATTGTATTGTAAACGTATGTTAAAATTATGTAAATTTCTGAGGTAATTAGAATTTTAATTTAAATAAAATTTGGCATACTTATTGTTGATGTCAAGATAAGTAGAAATGCAAAGTTTCAAATTTTTATTTCAAATAGTTTTTAAAATATAGCTACTTGAAATTTTCAAAATAGGTCGAAAAATTAGAAAACGAATTTTTTTTGCGTTGCAATTATTTTATTATTCTGGAACCGGAACCGGAATCGGCGTCGGGACCGAAATAACTGTTGTTGAGTGGATCCGAAACTGAACCGAAACCGAAAAATAATTTTGAGCGTAATTCCATTATCACCCTACATTCATATGTGGCATGAAGATTTATACGAATGTAAAGTAATTATAAAATTTGTTTGGAAATATTTGTTTATGTCCTTTTTCCCAAATATATACTTATAGAAAACTTTGATTTTAATTTTGATTTATTCAAATATTATTAGAACAATTGTAAAACGCAGGGAAAGAGCCACGAAATGACCCCACACCTAGGCGGAACCGGTTTCGGTTCTAGTCAACAACTTTTATATTTTCGGTTTAGATTTCGCTTCCGGTTCCAAAATAATAAGTCTTCCGCCCCGGTATTTCGGTTCTCGTTCTTTACAAACCTTCAAACAGGGAGTGGAACTGAAATGAAATAACGATTCCGGTTCGTTTCGGTTCCAGTCAACAACTTTTTTTTCGGTCTCGGTCAACAACATCTATTTCAGTACTGATTCCGGGTATGGTACCCAAATACTAGGTTCCGGTCCGGTATTTCGATTCTTTTCGGTTTCGGTTCTAGTTCCTGGTCAGCGTCTAGATTAGTTGAAAAATTTAAGGTTTTCTGACTTTTCGACCTTTTTTGGCATTTTACATAGCTATAAGTATTTCCAAAACTATTATTCCCTTGTGCCAAGTTTTATTCAAATTAAAACAGATGAGTAAAATGGGGAGAGGTGTTGAATTGACATGGAATGATACAAATTTGAACAAATTTTGTATACACCTGTGTTATTAGTCGTAGTCATGAAATTTAACAATATCTTTGGTGGAATGTAATCTATACTAAAAGACCCGGCTACGCTTCACATGTCTTACGCTTTCTATGTCCCCTCTTCCAACCCTCCACTTCAGCCCCTCCCAACATTTCCCCCTCTCCCTTCCTTCTATCCATTTCCTCAATATCCCCAATATACTGCTTTATTCCTAACTACGCTAACCTAACATAACCTAACAAAACAAAACCTAACATCTTCATCCCTCTTCCTTACCATATATTCCCCCATCTCCCAACATAGATATGACAAAAGACCTATTTACCCACCTCCCCCACCCCCTAAAACCAAAACTTGATTTAATCGAACTGAATATAAGCTGCGAAATCGTACTTTACTCCTAATAGAGAATTAACTACTATGAACTTGGAGCTAACAAATTCAAAAAAATATTTCCTAGCCTCTGTTACTTTTAACGTCTTCGGCGCGACGTTAATATTTCCGCGAGTTCTCATACAATAAAGCAGAATGAACGAGTTTCATTTCATTTGCAGTTTGAAACCGTTAAAAATAATAACATAGTAAACTTTAATAACATGTGCAAACTTTTGTCATTTTCAAATCTTTTAGATTAGCACGCGTTAATAAATTAAACTTCTTTTTCGCACAAAGTTGCAATTTTTTCGCTCGCGTTCCATTTGCCATGCATCCTTTTCCGCTATTGCAGCGACCACAGTCTTTCAAAGTCGTTGGCTTTTTTCCGGCAGCGTCGTTCCGTGTACGGCGGATTTTTTCACGTCGCCATTAACGTTTATGGATATAAGGAAAATGACTACACTGACGATATGCATTTCTTCGGGAGCTTGTTGAATATGCTGTACGTGCGGTTCGATTCGCCGGGTTTGGGTCGCATTTACATTTATTAAATTAGAAAGGGAATAGGTGACATTCTCGCCGCCGCCCGCGTGTTTTATACTTACTCCTGCATGGACCCTTTTTATGGAGCACCTTGAGGAATGCGGAGTGGCTTTGCGCTATTGCATGAAACTTGTGCAGCGGGAAATTATAAAGGTAGCAGAAATGTTAAATAAGTATTGATGTTGATGTGGTATCGGCATAAGGAGTAAGTTAGGCGGCTTTTGTCGTGCTCCTTGCGCCCGTCGTCCTTTCACAGGACTGTAGTTTTACACTTCAAGCTGTACGTGTGTATATCGACGCCACTTTTCCATCGTTTCCATCGTTC
The DNA here is from genome assembly GCA_025400035.1 of Tetradonia laticeps. Classification (NCBI taxonomy): domain Eukaryota; kingdom Metazoa; phylum Arthropoda; class Insecta; order Coleoptera; family Staphylinidae; genus Tetradonia; species Tetradonia laticeps. Next base: position 146,925 of record JAODVP010000001.1, read on the forward strand.
TATCGTTTTTGCTGCTGGTGCCATTCACGCTGCGGCAAAAAGCTGATGTTGTATGTATAGCGTCGGCGAAAAGTATGCATTTTGTTTGTCACCCGAGAGCGTCGTCGTCGGTGCCGCCATCGTTCGATCGACGCGCAGCGCAGGCGAGCACAACAGGACGAATACATAGTGCGGAATTATGAAAATGAATCTGCAACCCCACGGAATTGTACAGTCGCATTCGGCTGAGTCTCGCACCGCCGACATCTCAACATCGCCAAACATCCACCCGATCATGCCCGGGGTTTTTCCGGAGCAGTTTTAATGCGATCGCTGCGTTCCACCATTGACTGCTCGTCCGAATTCTTGCAGTTTCAACGATTCTTATTAAATGTCACAAGGAAAAATTGTCGCACGCATGGTCTAAAAAACGCAAAATAATTGAAAATTTATGTCTCCGCCGTAATCAACTCCGAGTTGGAGCTGGGGGTTAGGGTTCCGCTGACGTTCGGAAGTTCAGGACTTGTGGGTGGAGTCGGGCCGTGATGGATGTTGGGACAGCAGACAGATAAACGCAAAACACATTGATTTAATGCCTTCGAATCGTAGTTTGTTCTCGAGGAATGACTTTCCTTTTGTAATTAGAGTTTTTCTGTTTCGCCCCTCTCATCTTTTCGGCTGCGTAATCGCCACCGTGTTTGCCTTTTCCATTCGTCCTGCATTGTGGGAACTCTTTGAAAACAGTGTGAGGGACAGAGAGCCTCGTTCTGCTGCTGGTTTTGCGAATAGACGTTATTCGCGTGATTTAGATTTCGGTCGGGTTTGTTTTTACGACACTTTACTTCCACTTCTACCGCGCGCATACTTCAAACTAGACACGGCCGTAAACATTCAGTACGTACAACAAAAAACTACATCGTTCCAGAAAGCTGAAACATGTCAACCAATAGCCATCAAGTAAGACACATAAACGAGTATGAATAATTAACGTTTTTTTACATTAAATTTCAAAGGAAAATTAAATGACACTACTTTTACTAGCGCACGAACAAAGTTGTTTTTGTAGGGATATATTCTTACAAATATTTAATAGAAGATATTTTGCAGATATTTACTGGAAAGTGATGTCTGAAGGTAGAAACGTAGAAAGGCAATTTGATGTATAAACGATTCGCATTCAGTCGACGAGAGAGTTGCCTGACGTGCATTTGTCGGAAGAGATATCTGGCCGATCGAACACAATCAATCACATTTGTCAGGTATTCGAAAACGTTGGGAGCGCAAGAAAAGCGAACGTCGAAATGTCGAACATTATACGCGAGGAGTTTCCGCGCGTGCAAAAAAGGACAGCGAGGGGAAAGGAGCGAACAGCTTGCGACTGGCGCTGCCGCCAAGAGAAAGCGTCGCGTCACAGCTACAACTTCAAAGGACGATTGATTACTCGACAGTGATTGAAGCTCGGGTTGTCAAAACAGGTGCGTGAAATGCCATACATTATTTAAGTTCGATCGCTTCCTGCGGGTATTAGTCCGCTCTGCTTGCGCACATATATGCGTGGGATGTTTGAAGAGATTGATAGCTCTCTTGAAATGAGAGATTTCCGGAGGAAACTTATTTCTCTCTATATCATACAGGATGTTTTTTTTAAGTTTGTTTATATTTATTGACGTGAATACGTCTATATTATTGGATTGCGGCTAAATCCGAAAAACCGAATCTATTAAAATAATTGTGATGATATTTTGTGGGTTATTAAGATTTGTAATTTTCACTCAAACAGAGTAGGGGGAACTGAGCACAATTGAAAGTAAGGACGGTTGAAACACTTTGAATATCTCGGAAAGCGTTTGCGGGGCAGCAGGGTCGCCATGAAGGGGTAAAGATAAGGAATTCCTTCAGAAAATGGGCGAAGAAATATTCTTCGATACATTCGGATGCAAAATGAATCAAGTGCGGAAAATTGTGATATAGGATATAATCCCCATAACCACAAGAACAACCAATAAACTTTCAGAGGTTGATCAGGGATACATGCTCTTTCATGTACTGCATGTTTTGTATTTTTGGAATAAGAAATAGCAAAGTTATGAATGAAATAAGTGAAATTGTTTCAACCATACCCAGTCAAAATTAGATTTTCAATTATTAGCATAAATAAAAAATATAATATATATGATACAGCCAAAGCACATTCTTTTAAAATTTCGTTTATCTATATTTATTTCGTTTATATTCTCGTATTCATATATTCTTGTTAAATTAATGACGTACGTTAAACTGGGAAAATTCACAGACGCGTCTGGCAGTGCAGGAATTGCAGGAACAGGAGGCGCAAGGGTTTTAATATAATTTTACATTATTTGTTTGGAGTGGCTCGCACACGACGCCGTTGTAGCCAGTTGTAGCATCGCATTGTCGGACGATAATGAGTTGTTGAAATATAACAGTCGTAACTGGAGTGTTCTAATTAAACTCGATATTGCAAATTACTGCAATTACGCCGATAAAATAATTAAAGTAAATACAAGTTTGCAATAACTGCTGGGGCGGGAATGTGTGCAGCTCGGTTGGAAAATGCGTCGAACGGACAAAGGATGACATGGGACATGGCGCACATACGGTGAGGTCGTTAGGTTACTTCCGATTTTGTCTCTTGAATACTAAAATATTATTTTATACAATTAGGAATGATTTGCCATTCTCTAGTATTACTAATACATTATTATTACAATTAAAGAATTATAAACTAGGAAGTTTATTAAAGGTATGCCGGTAGTAGGTACAAAGAATTATGGAAATTACAGAGATTATAAAAAATTTCACAATATGCAAGATCCTAAATAATCCGAATGAGGATATGAGCGTAATCGAGGAACGAAATTTTCGCGCGAGGAAAAGCTGGAACTAAAAACTTTGATTGCCACTCAACCGCGCTCCTCTCCAAACTGGAGAGCAAGAGGCAGCACGTGTAACATTGTATATCTGCATGCATATTGAACTGTGTCGCTGGCTGTGATTGCAGCACACGCATCGGCGGCGCGCAATGGTAATTATGGGCGGCTTTCGCAATATCAGAAGTAATTTAACTGCCCGCTCTGTCCAGTGAATTTTCACTAACGCGAAGAGTCCTGGTCCTCGACGCGCACACTCGTGTTAACTGCTTGCAGTCGTTACCGCGAGCACACACGCCGGCCGTGGATAATTTTTGTCAACTACAATTTTGTTTATTACCTTTTTCCTATTTGCAGCGGGCGGCGGGTCCACCTCGGTGTGTGCCGCGTGCAGTTTTATCGCCGCCTGTCTGCACCCCCGACCGCGCCGATTACGAGCGCATTTGCCTCACTTCGCATGTCCGACATCGTTTGCTCCACTTGCTGCCACCGGCGAAATGTAGAAAGCCGATGAAAATCATTTTCGTCTTTTTCCTATCCCATGCAAATGATTGTGCTGCGCGCCGAAAACAGTACAGGTGCAGACGTGTTTACTTATTTAGGAATGCGAACTGCCACGTGGTTATAATTGGAGTGCATTTATAATAATTAGTGGCCAGTGCATTTGGGCTGATGCACAAATCTGCATACGCAGATCTAATATGAGCCGTGCTCGTCCGGCCATCGAACGCAAAGTAATTTCACCACAGTGGATGAAATGCTTTTCTCTTCTAACATTCTCGACTCGGATGCGCTCAATTTATTCAGCACGAATTTAATGAAACGCAACAATGCACTGACAACGTAAACAAACAGCCAATTAATACTGTTAGATTAATTATTTGTTGTGCAGTGGCGCTTTGAAAAACATGTGCAACATTTCCAACGTTGATCTAATTAGTGCATCAATATAATATTGATTACAAAGATTATCACCCCAAATATTGTTAATTCAATTGAATATTGATTGAATAGACTTGTGATATTAAAATTTGATTAATCTGAAATTCCTCATTTTTGAAAATGTAGTAAAGTACCAAATCGATTAGATACCTTCGTCCTTGATTGGACGACGGCAATAAACCATTCGATTTTCACTCCTTATTTCTTATATTTCAGCGCGAGATGTGTGGGGATGTGTGGCGGTGGAAACTAGAAGTTATAGAGTATCGTGTGGGATGAATGAGCGTAGCTAGGCAGTAGCTGGTAGGACCCAGGGGAGGCGGCCGGTGAAGTCGACCACAGTCCATCCACGCCGTCGGATGGCTCCCGAAGGACGTCTACTTCTTAGGCACCATCGCGAAATAACGCAGATTAATTATAGCTGTCATCCCCTGTTATTTCAATATGGATAAACGATATTTAACAATTACAGATGACACATGCTATTAGTTCCTTGATATCCTGTCGGAACTAATAGTAGCGTAACTAAACAAATTGCAGTCTTGATTCGATTTATTGATTTGATTGTAAATGACGACGAATTTGTATTTGGTTTAGCTAGATTAATATGAACATATGTTGTATGTGCGCAAATTGAGATAATAGTCAACAGACGTCTCAGTATCCATGGAGAGCTGACCAAGAATGTATTACAACGCGTAATTCCAGGGAAGGATGCGTACAAGAAGGGCAAAGGCGAGTAGCTACACAGGCAGGATGAAGGGAGACTAATGATCTGGGGTGTTATAGCGATGAGGCTTTGAAATATGTTATGAATAATGCAAACCTCTTTTTTGTTTTAGCTATCATTAATAAAGTTTTATTTTTTATGTTCACATATTTATACTTATTCGCTTTCCTAACGATTGTTAGGAAACAATCTATATCCTGTCCTAGGTAGAAAACTATAATCACGGGTTAACAATATAACGTTTGTTTTGTGGGTTTTTGAAGATTTTCAAAGGTTTTTATAAGTTATGTAAGGTGTTGTTAGGTTTTCTAAAATTTTGTAAGGTTTTGTAAACTTTTGTAGGGTTTTGTGAGGTTTGGTAAGGATTTGTATGGTTTTGTAAGATTTCACAAAGATTTGAAAATATTTTAAAGGTTTTGTAAAGGTGTGTAAAGTTTTGTAAGGTTTGGTGAGGTTTTGCAAGTGTTTGTAAGGATTTGTAAGATTTTGCAAGGTTTTCTAAAGTTTTGTAGGGTTTCGTAAGGATTCGTAAGGTTTTGTAAAGTTTTTAAAAATGCGTATGGTTTCATAAAGTGTTGTAAGATTTAGCTAGGTTTTTAAAGTTTCATAAGGCTGTGTAAGATTTTGGAAGATTACGTAAGGTTTTCGAAGATGTTTGCGATTTTGAAATATTTTGGAAGGTTTTCGAAAATTTTTGTGGTTTCTAAAGAATTTGAAAGGGTTTTAAAGGTTGTGTAAGTTTTGGATAGTTTCAGATGGTTTTGGAGGTTATCAAAAGTTTTGGAAACTGTTTTTAGCAAAACATATTTTGAAAGGTTTTAGGAAAAATTTAACAGTTTTGGAAGGTTTTGTAACATTTTGAAAGAGTTCGGAAGATTTTTCTGGAAACTTCTGGTAGGTTTTCAAAGATTTTAAAATTTTTGGGAAGATTTTGTAAGTTTCTTTAAATGACTTTTTATGGTTCAGGAAGGTATCGGAAGATTTTTTAAATGTTTTACGACAGTTCTGGATGAATATAGATGGGTTTGGAAGATTTGAGTTTTGAAAAGTGTTACATGGTTTTGGAAGCTGTCGCAGGATTCGAAAGTTGTGTTTGTATTTGACAAGTTTGGCTCAAATTCCTTAATGAGACACTTCGTGGAATTTATTATGGTTTTATCAGGTTTTCAACGGATTTTGTAGATATTTTGGATGGTTATACATAGATTTGGAATATTTTCGATAGTTTTGGTGAAGTTTGGGAGGTTTTAGAAGATTTTGGAAGGTTGTCGAAGGTTTTGGAAGGTCTTGGATGGTTTTGAATGTTGTTCTACAGTTTTGGACGGGTATAGAAGTGCTTGGAAGATTTGGGAAGGTGTTAAATGGTTTTGCAAGGTTTCGGATGACGTTGTATGGCAGGGGTATCCAACATAACTTTGTGGAGGACCAGGTTTAAAGGTTTTGTTACAATGCCGGGACAAAAGAAATCCTAGATTAAGCTAAGCTATAGTATAGATTTTCGCTTTCACAGGCTTATGACCCGCGGGCCATATGTTGGAGAAGCCAGTTATATGGTACTGCGAGGGTTTGAAAGGTTTTGTATTTCTGAAAACTTTTGTTTTCGTAAGGTTTTGTATAGTTTTGTAAGGTTTTGTAAGGTTTTGTAGGGCTTTGTAAGGTTATTCAAGGTTTTATTAGGTCTTAGATGGTTTTGGAATGTTTTCGACCGTTTTGGATGGCTTTGGAAGACATCAGAAGATTTGCGAAGCTGTTGTATGGTTTTCGAAGTTCTTGTATGGTATTCAATGGTTTCCAAAGGTTTTCGAGGCTGTGGTAAGAAGGTTACGAAAGTGTTGGAAAAGTTTTGCCCCAATTGCAATTGCTGCTTCGGAAGGTTAGACGGACTGGAAAAGCAGCAATGATGACGATATTTTCGTGTGATGAAAATTCAGTGATAGGTTTATTGAACCAATCAACTTTGAATCTATTCACCCACCGGCATTGCAAAACGGCGTACTTTTTCATAAAATCTACTTCAATCGCATTAAATGTATTGATGTTGAATTCGGTGTAGGGTTACTGTAATAGAAAATCCAGTAATATACTATCAAATTTAGAAAATTCATGGTTGTGAAGCTATTATTTTATAATTAACAGTTTTTTAACTCCACAGTGGTACATAGAATTACCGACTGTATTCTGGAGTGTATTCTTGGATTGGTAGAATATGGTGGTCTTACAAAAAAATTGAAAAACCCGTAGTCCTGTCCCAAAAAGTAGAAATCTGATTAAATTTCGTCCCTCGACACGTGAAAGGGTGCACAATTGGTGTTGAAGGAGTGTTGCTTTCGAGTAGTTGGCCGAGGCATAGTAAGTTGACGTGGCTCCGCCACTCCTCGAATTGACCTGTTATCGCCGACACAGATGTATATGCGAGCACGCGGCGACGAGGAAAATTGGCTGCTTTATTCGCAGGCGTCGGCGGCGGTAGACGGCGACGTCGACGTTGCGGCCGTGCGCTTTCTGGCGCATCACTCGTTCCAGAGTCCACTCTTCCGCAGATTGAATTCGACCACTTCACCTCCATTCCTTAGAATGGAAAGGTCTGCACGCGATCCTGTCGTCCATTCAACGCACACGTCGCATCCGCAGCCAATTCCTGTGATTTGACTTCATAGTCATTAAAATATTTGTCAGCGCCATACCTGAAGCAATCACATCCCTTGTAATGTTGCAGACATTTAAACTAACGGAGAATGTTGACAGATAGTAAGTCAACTGTTCATGGTTTGTCATTGTGGTGCGTTGTGTGTTGTGCGGTGATGTTTGGTGTGAAGGGCGGCTTTATGGCCCAGCGCTTCAAAGTGCTTTTACGCCGACTTGATGTGGTTGCAGTTTACGAGCAGGCTTTTCGTCGACGTCGTCCTGCGGATGGCCGGAGGGCGCTGATGATGGCCGATCGCAGGTGTTGAATGGTCGGATGCCATTAACGGCGCGTCGTTGCCGCCGTCCCCGAGTACCGTTTACTTATGTACGACACTCTCATGTGGCGCTGACGATGAAGACGTGCTGCGAGACGCTGGTTTATTGAGATTAACCAACCATCAAAAATGAAATACGCTAATGACAGTCGCATATGCATATTTCATGCGGGGCGGTTTTCCACGCGTCGAAAATTATGAGAGGAAAATTTCGGTTTAGCGCTCTGCCACAGTTGCAGGCGCCGCTCTCCCGAATTTGATAAGTGGTTAAGCGCGCGTGATATCCGACACGAGGGCATTTGACGTCCGCTCATTCATGTGGCAAGCGCAGAGAACGCAAAATGATAATTAGAAAAACCGCAACGCGCAAACAGCGCATTTACTAGCGTCATCGCGGATGCGACGACGTGATGCGATTGTTCGTGTCGTTTTTGGTTAATTTTGTGGAGCAATGTCGCGGCCATAACGAAATTGTCCAACAAAATGAGCACGACCACAGATTCAATATAATTCCAGCGCGCGGCAAGAAAAACTCCGACAATTGCGCGGGTATTTATAGTGGGAAATCCCTCAGGACCTGCGTCCATGTTTGCGGCTGGGACAGGTAACAACACGTTCGGTTTGTTAGCATTCACCGTTGAAGGTGTCTTTCAGGCGGTGGTGTTCGCATATCAACCACGGCGACGAGTGCTGCATTTCGCGCCGGTTCGCTCGAAACCGTCCCGCACGGTGGGTAAAACGTCGTCGACGTTTCGCAAACCGTCGGCAACAGGTCGCAGCCCGGATGCACTGTTTGCGCAATCATCCATCAATGTTCCGAATGTCGGGCCTTGCTACGCTCCCGCGCCTGGAACACCAGGCATACGCACACGGGGCGCGCTTGGAGCGGATGCGAATTTACTACGTATTTGAGTGTTTGTATTGTTGGATCAGTGAGTCGTGTCGGCGCTCCATTTATCAGATTTAACACAGCTTTTTGAATTCTGGACCACTTTATAAAACACTCGTCTCGTCGTCAGTCACGCTTACCACTTGCCCTTCAATCCTTTTTACATTTTCCCCCGCTTCGCACGTCTTTTTATGATAAGATGGGAACAGATGATTATTTCTAATCGAATCTATATTGCTCAAGTTTTATTCAAGGCCAAATCTCTATTTTTGACGTAAATACGTCTATATTATTGCGTTATATGGTGGTAAATCTCAAAAAACCGTATGTAACGAAATTAAGGGATGCCGTTTGGTATTGTAGCTTAACTATGTAGATAGAAAATAAACATATTCCCCTTCATTTGCCTCGCCCTGCTAAGAGAAAAGAATACGAAGGTCATAAACAAGCATCTAGACTATCTGGAGATTCGAAAGAGAAACCAGCGAGCATGGAATCGTGGATTTGCGCGTGAACAATGGTGCACGATGCGTCGTCGGCGCACTCCTTCCGAACGCGCCAAAAACGGTAATCTGGCCAAAGTTATTAGTCCGGCAATTAAAAGGCTTTGCTTATATTATAGTCGGGGTTTGCGCCGTCAGGCGTTCGTCGCCGTCTATATCTCGGCAGGGCTTTCGCGCCGGTGCCACATTCGCATTACCACTGTCGCTTGTCGCACGTACGGGGGCGGCGAGCGGCGACGGGCGCGCTTCACTCGCTGCCAACGCCGCCGACTTAGCCGCAGTCAAACGTCCTAGGAGACATTAGGACTAAACTGGGAATATATTACGGGCCACCCTTTCCCGGCTACAATATACATAAATTAAGTTGATATCTCCTTAATACGCTTCTCTCGCTGCCACATACCCTCATTTCGCTATCAAGTACAGCGACTTTATGGAGACGTACGACGACTGAGATTAATCTGAATGGCGGCGAATCGCAGATCGACGGAAGGTATCCACCCGCCCCCGAATGAAGATTTACCAATGTGGAACTACTCGCGTGTGTGGTTCTGGCATTGGGGAATTCTTAAAGTTCAAGGTTTCAAGATTTCAAGATTTCAACGATATATATTTATTCTAACATTTTACATCTAAATAAAAAGTGCCTTCGACTAATTTATCCGCATGGTAACCCATCAATGTTTTGGGATTACTCAAGCAACGCCCCTTCTTGAAATTTTTATAACTGGAACATTCCGATCCCATGTTGGTGCATTTATTGTTGATACTGCAGAAGAAGTATTGAGTTGCAACTTGATGATTGCTATAGTATTTTTCGCCACATTTCCCTTGATTGGTCCCACCATTCGGATAGAAGTCAATATGACCTATAGCACTTTGTAGACCTGAGCGGGAAGTGTGAATCACCTGTACAGCGTTCGCAGCTTCTTTCGACAGACGCTGGCTCTTGTTTATGATCAACGGAGGAATCAAGGGTGCTGCCGGATCCAAACCGTAAATTTTTCTGAGCTTGCCGCCACTTCGTTTGTATACTTTTTTGCCGGCTATACCAGCAATATGTGCTCCTAGACTATGCCCTACTGACTCAATGCGGGATAATGGGACACCCTGGGAATTTAGATGGAGGATCAAATTGCTAATTCGATAGCCCAACGCGTCCAAAAGCAGTACCGAGCCAATGTAAAACTTGCAGTCCATTGCTTGGGAATAACCGGCAGCAATCACGACTGTGTCTTTGTGTGCAGAAAATTCGGTGATTGTTTGGTTGAACCAGTCAACGCCGAATCCATCTATCCATCCGTGTTGTAGAAAGACGTATTTTTTGGTAGGATCTACATGAATCGCATTGAATGTGTTGCCATTGAATTCGGTGTAGGTGTGGTTGTTGGGATAGTAGATTCGGTAGTCTACTATGACGTTTAGCAAATCTACGGGTCAAAATTTATTATAATTAGGGAATAATTTAAAATGTTATGCTTTTATATAAATTAGTAAGCTTCATGAGACATTATGCATGGTGGAAATTTTCAAATTTCGGGTCTCTTCTTGTTTAATATGGAAGTTAAGTATAGCATGTTTTCAACAATCTTAAAGTGCTCAACTAATAACATTTTGCAGGGTCTGATGTGGTGTACGAAATGGCTTCATCTAGAAAATTGTTCACAATTATACTGCATCGAATGCAGCAAACCGTTTTCAGATATCAATTTTAGTTCTAGAGAAAACGTATTGCAAAATTGACAGCAACTAATGAAATTTTGTATTGAATTCATTTGTATTCAAATATTTCTTCCATTGATGAAATATACTCGGGAATTTTTCATGTCAAGTATATATATATATATATATATATATATATATATATATATATATATATATATA
>JAODVP010000001.1:157802-168202 GCA_025400035.1 Tetradonia laticeps
CTCCTCCTGCAAGGGAGTTAGTACAATGGGCCCATTCTGACGTGGCCCAAGTGCTACCAGACAGTCGTCTGGCCTCCCGAAAAGATAGATAGAAGATGGATAGATACTTTCATAGAAATATTTGATATATTAAAGTTCAGCAAACAATATTCAGTTTTCGGTAGATGTGCCCATAAAATTGTAGATAATATTTATTAACTCGGAAGTGCTACTTGCTCAAACTGATTTTAGTTAACCATATCTCATTTTGTAGAGTATCAATTAATTGCCTAACAATAAGTACTTATTTTCATTGAAATATTTGAGATTAAACATCAGCAGTACATTATTTTTATAATCTTCTAACTCCTAATTGCCTAATCGGATTCTAAGCATTTATACCTCAGTTTATAAGATATTGCATTCCATTTTGAACGGTATATGATTTGATTATTTCCCTTACAGTATTTTTTCTAAAATACTGTTCGTGTAATTAACTCTTAATTATCTAATCGGTTTCTATAAATAAATTGATAGAGGATGACATTCCGTTTACAATTGTGTGTTATTCGATTGTGCATCTAATTGTTATATTGGAAATATGTATATACTTTGAACTTTAGCCTTCTTATTGTCACATTCAGTAAATTTATTATGTTGCAACTTCTAATTGCCTAATCTGATTTCAATTATCTATATTTATTTAATTTTGTGGAGTATCAACCTACTTTTCAAACGGTATCTAAGTAATAAACTTAAATTATTATTTTCATAGAATTATTTTACATTAAACTTCAGCGGAAATATTTGTAGGTTCTAATTACCTAATCGAATTCTTATCATACCTACCTACATTTGGAGAAGATTACATTCCCTTTAAATTATTTTCTTTGAAATACTGGTCGATAAAATTTAGCAACAATTTTTGAAGTTCAGCAAATATACTAATCACTATGTAACTTCTAATTGTCGCATCTGATTTTAATTATCTATATCTCATTTTCTAGAGTATATTTTCAAACAGTATATAATTTCGTTGCTTAAGTAAATGTTTTCATACAGATCTTTGAGGTTAAACTTCCGTAACAATTTTTTGGAGTACTGTTTCTTTGCGCCCAAAAAATAGATAATATTGTTTATTCCCTAACGTCTAAATATCTAAATGTTTAAATTATAATATTTATAAAAGTATATAAGGTTAAACTTCAGCAACTATTTATTCATGTCTAGTAAAATTATTACCCTGTAACATCTAATAAATTATTTTATGGATGATTAAATTCTCCATAAAAGGATATATTGCTCGAATGAATTCCTGATCTCCTGTACTTTGAGAAATTTGTAAAAAAAAATGTGGAGCAGATTAGTGTTTTATGATTGTCTCGCAACGCACGCAAAAATTATCTTTTAACCTCCCATCGACTCAATTTCATATTCTCATTAAAATATTCAATTATTGTTAATGTAAATGAAACTTATATACCTGATAAAGGAGATTGTTGCATAAGTATCGCCCAAACAGCACAAATATTCACTGATCCTAGCAGCATTTTGATAAGTTATGATGACATCTAATAACAAACTGAATTAGAACATCACACTAACGCTTCTAAAGTAAATTTAGATCTTAAATACCTGTCTATAACTAGTCTTATCAGGATGTTTAGCATGGCAAAATATGGAAAATTTTATCATTAATTGCCCTAATGATGAGCACTTAAAACCACTTACTTGAAGATTACAACTTTAATTATATTATTAAATATCAGATAATATTATTAGCTGATAGATAATATTATGATTGCATACACGTGAAATTGAAACAATACCAACGACTTAACTCGTAATAGACGTCTGTAGATTGCACAGCGTTTTTTGTATACATTTGCTTGCTGGTTCCCGACAGCAATAAATAAATCAGGAAAGGGTTGGTACGCTCCGTCATCCATCATGCAAGCCCCAGCGCCGAAGAATAACGAAGAAGAAAGAAGTCCGCGCGGACGAAGGCATAAACGTTACTGATACAATCTGAGAAATCAAATTTATTTCGTATAGATAGATGGTGACCGTATAAAAACGATAGCGCGAGGCAAAAAGCGAGACGTGCCACGCTGTTGGCAAGGCGGCAGTAGTGCGATAGGTCTGCGAAGATGGCGGTGCATTGGTCGGTGAGCGAGCGAGATTTATAAATAGCATTATAAGTAATTTATGTCCGTTGCGATTGGGCGTTCTGCTTTTTGACATTTACGAGATTTATGTTAAGAGAGTGATGGGAGGTGCGCATTGTGCGCTCAGCGTCCTGAGGTCGGGACCTGCTTCAATCAATGCTGCAGGGAATTTTACTTTGTTGACAGGAGTGCACTCTCCCGAGAGTGAATTGCGCATTATATTTTCGATCAAATATTATGATTATGATTGCTGTACACAGACAGACTACTACTAAATATATATGGAGTAACTTTAAGTAAACTATAAGTCAAGTAGCTTTGACACTCGTCATTGTCTATTATCCGCTAAGGAAATATCACAATGAACGACAGTGCCATGCCTCGTAGAATGCAATGTGACATCGTAACATTGAGGAGTAAGCGCTACCTATTCCTGCTGCCTGCTGGAATACCATTCGTAATTGTGTTGATGTTGATGCGCCGTCATACTAGATGCTCAAAACTCCCAACAAAATAATATACCTTCCATTCGCGATTCGAGCCTTGATATTTGAGAGTTGAGATTTCTGTCGTACAGGGAATGTTTGAGATTAGAGTCTATTCGATAAATAAGATAAGTGGATGCACCTAGTCAATGAATAAGTATGAGTTTGTTGTTTCAATCGGAACAGGTAGTAGACATGTGAATACCTGCGCGATGTGTTGGTGGCGAACAAGAAGACGAAATAAGTCTGTTTGCTCGGCGCATTTAATGCAGTTGCAGGCGCATTACGCGAGTTAGTATATTGACGGCGACAAGTCTGCAGTCGCAGGCGAATTGACGTCGAGCGCGCGAGTATCAGTTTCCAATGGCGTGCGACTTGTCGCACAGAGACGAGATGCTCACCACCAGGATTCAGCGAGACGAAGACGCTCGGGGCCTGCTGTTAAGGTGAATGATGTGTACAAATACATTCGCAATATTATGAATAGAGAGTAGAATATATCGATGGTTCGGGACTATAATAACGTAAGTGCAGGACAAGGTTTTGTCCTAGCGGCTTCACACTCTTTTTAAAGATTATATGTTCCTTAATGATGATACTATAAGTGTTGAAACAAGTTGGTTAAGTAAAAAGAATAAACGTATTTATGGAACCAAGGCAACATCACATTTTCTTCAAATCGAAACACTGTTCCAACACACGTCTTCTTCACCACTTTCTCATTATTTAGTAGGGGACTCTGGGGACGGTTGAAACTATTTCGCTTATTACATTCATAATTATGCTATTTCTTATTAAAACAATAGAAAATATGTAGTAAATGAAAGAACATGCTATATCTGTCAGAGGCCTGTCAGTTTAGTTGTAACTGTAATATTTTTACAGCAATAGGATTTAAACAAAAAACATGTTGGGGGACGGTTGCACCCCAACCTAGAATGGTCGAAATAGCAATTGGAGCCAATTGAAACACATGAATTGAATATATAAAACATATTTTAATAGATGTTTTAAGCGCTAGAATATTAAAAAAAAACTATTTAGAGTGACAATAACGATAACTATACAGGGTGAGACAGAACTTATCAAACAAATAGTCAGAAAATGATCAGCGAAGGATTTTGATATAGGGAACGTATAGTCTCCGATTGTTCTTTGCATAGTTTTTCTGTTTTGTAGTACTGTAATTGCACAATTCCATACAAAACTTTCCTATATATGGAGAAGTGCAATAAAGCCGAAACGAGCCATAGGTTCCATAGGTTCCAGATATCAATGTACTCAGAAAGCATCCATGATCAACCTCTGAAAGTTGATTGGCTGAGTTTTGACTCGCCCTGTATGTTACACCACATTCTGTTCATGTGGTTATGGGGATCATCTCCCATAATACAATTTTCCGCACATGATTCCTCTTGCTCCCGAATGTACCGAAGAAGATATATTAATTCGCCGATTTTCTGAAGGAATTCCCTGCTTTAATCCCTTCATAAGCGTTACTAAAGTGGGACAGAGATATTTGTCCCCTCTCAGTTTTCCTTACGTATACTTTCGGCTTCTAGAAGGCTCCAAAAAGAAGTTATATAGTGTTTCAACCGTCCCCACTAAAATCGTTTCAACTGTATCTCCAAGGCGTACATTAAACAATAACCTCTTATTATTTTTATTACAAGAATGAGATGTAGAAATTAGTCCCGGTATACTATTCTACAAGGTTCATGTTAACCACAAACACACAAACAAGAACGTCTCTATAATACAAACAAAATAAATCGAAAAACAAGTGGAATGAAAAAACTTGCTTTTGAGTGAAAAAATACAATGTAGATATCTAAAAGTAACAAAACCATCCAGTGAGCCAAACCACATTGATATTCGTGTTTACATACGCCTTTTCCGACTTATTCCTGGTGGTGACCCCCCTTCTCCGCAAACGTTTTCCGAGATATTCAAAGGGTTTCAACCATCCTTAGTTGCAATTGTACCCAGTCTCCCCATATTATACAACTTCATGTAAAAAAGCAATTCTGCGACAACATTGTGATGAAAATATGTTATATCTTTGGATTCAAGCAAGAGCTACAAACCATCAAATGGCGACGACACTTCTTCCAGTGATAATGAGTTGTCCCCAAAAAATGATGATGCTATTCCAACTGAATTTACAGAACTTAAGGTTGAGAGACTAACCAAGAGACTAAGCTTATAAAAATCATTATAAGGACCAGGTATGGCATAAAGTTGCTTTCAAATGAAAGCAAAGGTGACAAGGATTTAAATAGTTTGTTGGATAGCCACCTGAATCGTACTTTTTATGAGCATTTCTACAAATTATTACAATGATTATTCCGTTTTATATTCGGTTGTATTCAGTTAATAAAATCTAATTTTGATGGCAAACAAATTCCAGGACAAAAATTACGCAAATGCAAATTGGATTGAAAATACAGGATGAAATTAAGATAGATATGTAATGAAATTCCTACCGCTAGGAATGAAAATAGAAGCCATAGAATAGTGGTTTAAAGAGAGACTGATATAGATAGAAAATATAATAAAATAAAAAATATAATCCGTTATATAGACGTATTCACATCAAATTCACCGTGTCTATTTTTTTATATCCAGGCGCCTCCACCATCTATTGTAAACTTAAACACACAGTACCTACCTATGTTAAAGGCTAAGACAAGATGTGACAGTAAAAGTAGACGGTCGTAGACGGTTGTACGTACCTACACCTAAGACAGAGAATAACTGGATGCGAAGAGGATAGATGGGTTGTGATGGTAAGCGAGAAGACAGCGCGACGTGTGGCGGTGCAAAGGGAAATTCAAAGGTGGCTGTCACGTCAAGTTAGCGCACTATGTTTAGCTAAAAACGGAGACGTAATGCAACAAGACGACGTGTGAGGATATGATGATGCATTCGGATCCGTTGTCTTCTCCTGCAAGCTCGACGAGCAACCATTACCAACGCTATTGCTCCGTCTTGTGCAAATAAACAGCTGCGTTTTTCGCGATTAAACATTCGGCAAGTTAATGATATGCAATGCTGCAAACACTTAACGCTAAATGTCCACAAAGTTTACGCGTATTTTTCCCACCTGCCGCTAATTTTCCCTTCGAATTTGCAGCCTCAAGACGTCTGTCAGTCAAGCCCACCAGGACGCGTTTCATTCACGCATTCATTCAGCACGAAATGTCAACATCTCGGCGAGCCAAGTAACATTTCACATCTGCATAGCATCATCGAACATGGAACTGGGACCTGCTGTTCGTTCCAGTCTGTTGATAATGCCTCGCCAATTACTCACTTAGCGTCTCATTTGTAACTATTTTTAACTTGAGCCTCTAAATTTAGAAATGCAGATAAAATGCTGACACATTATTATTTGCGGATTATTTGCGGATTTATTAACGTCAATCAGCGTTTCCTCACTTCCTCACATTATCGCATGCAATTCAATGCTGATTGGAATACAAATGAAGGATGTAAATGATGCCGAAACAATGTTCAGTTGTGACAGGCATTGTGCGATTCGTCAGCGCTCGGCGAGCAAATATTTTCTTCGACTGCAAATGATCCATCGCTTAATAACTCGTAAGTAGTGTAAGTCATTCGCAACAATTCAACGGCGCAACAATTGCGGCGTCGGTGTCGATATCGGTATCGGCCATGACACGCAGAAGAGAACAACGAATTTCGAATTGAGCGCCGCTGGCATTGAGGTGCACCTCCATTCAACAGCGCGAACAAGTTGTCACTCAACGAATCGCTCGTGCATCTCCAACTTATTACGTGTGCGCCGCGCCGCATTCACTTCTCAATGCAACAAATAAGTTGCGCGGAGTTGTAGACGATGTAGACATCCGCATTGATGCGCGCGTTCGCGATGAATGCTCGCGAGACTACAACAAACAGTCACGTGACACGTCAATCTCGTCATTATCTTGGGTTTTATTATTTATTGTGTGGGTTTATTGTGCTCTATCGGAAATTGATCGGTACTTGTAGGCCAGTCAATAAGCACATTAAAAATGGCTAAAATAGTAAATGGTAGGCTAGTTCTGATTTTTTAATATGTTGTAAGGATCTGTCTCAATAGTCTAAATCCAAATTTGCAGTTTAGAGAGAGAGATATTATAAATTTTTGGTAGACATTCGAAAACCTGCAAAATTTAGGAGTGTTTTTCTGTTTTTTACTGTATCTCCTAAAGTATCCGCTTTTCGCAAAACCTTGTGGACTTTGCTTAGATTAGAATTTAATAAAATTTAAGTATGTATTTTGAAAATAATAACGAGTTGATTTTGGTATAACATTATAGAGAGTTCGATCCATATTAAAAACGGTATTTTAAAGTTTCCTTAAAAATGAATAATTTGGGAGGTAGGTGAAAAAAAAAGTATCTAAAAATTGCGATTTTTCCAGTGCAAAAAGATTGAAACATATATTTCAAAGCTGATCCTAAAAACACTTGAAAATTTCAGAAGTAAGGGTCCATTTGATGTTTTAGCCAGGCAATGTGCAGTTACGGACATAGAGGGAGACTAGGTACAATTCAAACTGAGGACGGTTGAAACACTTTGATTATCTCGGAAATCGTTTGCGGGTCCGGGAGTGAGGGAAAAGTCGCAAAAGGCGTGTGCGAACACTAATATCAATGTGGTTTCGCTCCCTACATAGTTTTGTTACTTCTACAGACCTACATTGTATTTTTTCACTCCAAACTTATTTCATCCCACTTATATTTTTCGTTTGTATTATAGGGACGTATTGTTTGTACATTTGTGCTTAACATGAACCTTGTAGAATAGTACACCGCGACTAATTTCTACAACTCATTGTTTTAATAAAAATTTTAAGGGGTTTTTGTTTAATGTACGCCTTGCGTACAGTTGAAACAATTTTAGTGGTGACGGTTGCTATATAACTTTTTTTGGCGGCTTCTAGATACTCAGAGTATACGTAAGGACAACGAAGAGGGGACAAATATCTCTGTCCAACTTTAGTAACGCTTATGAAGGGGTTAAAGACTGGAATTCCTTGAATCGAGTGGGGAAAATTGTGTTATGGGATATAATCCCCATAACCGCATGAACAAAATCTGGTGTAACATACAGGGCGAGTCAGAACTCAACCAATAAACTTTCAGGGGTTGATCAGGGATGTTTTCTTAGTATATTGTTATAGAGTTATGGCACTCTCTTGTTGTTTAGTAGAGATTTTGTGTAGAATTGTGCAATTACAGACCAACAAAACAGAAGAACTAAGCAAAGAACCATCGAAGAACCATACGTTCCCTATATCAAAATACTCAGAAACCTTCGCTGATCATCTTCTGATAGTTTGTGGGTTGAGTTCTGTCTCACACTATATATTTATCGTAAATGTGACTCAAAATAGTTTTTTTTTTATTCTACCACTTAAAACCTCTATTAAAATACGTTATATTCAGTTCGTGTGTTTCAATTGACCCCAATTGCCGTTTCAACCACCCCTGGGTTGGGAACGTAACAAACCAGATTTTGTTTTGATGGCATGATCTTTCATTTAAATAATGATTTGTATTGTTTGAATAAGAAATAGGAAAGTAATGAGATGAAATAAATGCATTTGTTTCAATCATACCCAATCTTCTAACCATGTGAATTTGCGAGAAAATTAAAGCTTCTTAGATTTGCTAAAACTTCTTTATTTTTATCTTTTCTTATTGGAGTAAGAATTTCTACGAAATTTCAAGATGACATTGAGCAAATCTGAAAATTTTACTATTATGACAAAACTTTCCGTCTTTCAATGAAGCAAATTTATCCCTTTTCTAAATCTGGCCATCATCGTTTCCTAGAAAAATTCATTTGATGAGATATGATAAAAATATGGAAAACTATGCAAACATTTGCAGTATTCCGAAGCTGCCACTCATACTTTTGAAAAAATCAAAACTAGTCATCAATCATTTCCAATTTAATGTTCTTATTGGCAGCACTACTTGTAAAGTATTAGAAGTTAAATTAAAAATTGTTGATGTGTCCTCTTCTAAAGCAAAGATAGTTCCATAGTGTTAGAAGGCTAGGCCGCTTCACGCGTTTTTGATTCATTTCCTTTCATCTGCGACGCAGCGATTATTTATTACCGTCTAATTATAGTACGAAGAGACATAAAATATACCTTCATCCATCGGCATCTTCAGCATCACACACGCCCGACGCGCGACTCAAAAGCCGTACGAATCCATGTCCATCCTGCTGGCCTGCTGTTACATTCCCGATGATATTTCTGTGATACGAGCCTTTCGCGCGCGCCCATGCCTGTGATCTCTATACGCGTTCGTGCGCGCACATAATTCACCTCACACATCTCACACATCACGGCCGCATCCTGCGCATCCCTGCGACGAAAAAGTCAATTTGCGCCTAGCGCTTGATTTTTAAGAATAATATTTCAGCGCTCTATGCCCACGTTATAATTCATCCGTGTGTCATTAGTTATTGGTAGCGCTGGCGTGGAAAAATCCCGGCTGGGTGCACACAGTAATTTATAGGCAGTAATCGAGTGGTTGCTATCTGTAAATCATACATTTCGACTTTGAGACGCGGCACAATCGCGTACACGCAGCTACAGATCAGAGATCGATCTATTAGTAGGTAGTAACTACTGCGTGTAAATTATAGTAGTTAGGTAATTCGCTTGTTATTAATTTAATTGGTACGCTCAGCTATTGACTTTGTTTGAAAACAAGCCTAGCTCATTTGTCCTAGAATTTCCCACCTTCATCAGGATATATTACATACATAAAATCGTAGATAAAATAAAATAGCATTAATTTTCTATAGGTATCAGTGGGTAGTAAATATTATTCAGTATTGCTAATTGATATCAATTGAACTAATTGCAATGTGTGTTGCTGAATGTTTAAATCGCCAACCGCGAAATTGATATTTAACAGTTACAGAATGTGCTCATCAAAGAGCTGTAAAAACGTGCATATTCAACGGAGCGTCATGCATATCAGAGGGAAAAGAATTTATGTTAAATAATTAAGCACGCATTAAACAAAATAGGTACAATTTGCCAGTTGTGTGGATCGCATCAATAAAGCGAGTATGAATGTTTTAAAAGTATGACTAGTGTATTACTCGCTGATTAATTTTTATTATTATGCGAGAAAGCTTTTAACTTTTAAATGCATATTAAGTATCAATTTGCATTTTATTGAGTATTTACGAGGATTGTTTATAAATATTTCAATTGCTTTTATAGACGTATCTATGAAACTTTAAAAATAATTTTATTTTAATGAATTATTATGTAAATACATATTTAATTATAAATTATATGTGTACTTATATCTATATTAGTGGTGTACTTTTTTCACCAATATATTAGAAGATTCTGGTTCTAGAAATGCCCACTTGCGCTTAAATCGGATGTCGAAAACTTTGCCTATGTCACACCAGGTTCTAGCAAATCAACTGCAGAAAACTGTTTTCCGATATTTCTTATAGTTAATAACAATACAGTTAATAACACATTTTTATTGAGGGATCTTCTGAAACTTTGTTGATTGATTTCTGTGTCACCCTGTATATTTATCGTAATTGTCACTCTAATTAGTTTTTTTTATAATATCCTACCGCTTAAAGCATCTATTAAAATAGGTTTTATATATTTATGTGTTTCAATTGACCCCAATTGCTGTTTCAACCGTCCCTGGGTTGGGGACGGTTGTAACAAACCTGATTTTTTTGTTTAAATTGTACTACT
>JAODVP010000001.1:207324-221921 GCA_025400035.1 Tetradonia laticeps
CGTTTCGCTCCGCTCTTCCCTATATACTGTTCATAAATTGAAAATAATAAAGACAAATATAATTTAAGAAAATCCAATTGTGTTTATGGTTTGGATTGTTTAACAAGTCCTAAATTTATATAAGACAAACAAGAAAAACAATAAAATAAAGTCTAAACTGCAAACATGTTTATCTTCGGTATAGTAAAGTATTACAAAATATAACACAGGAAGTGCCAATATAATTTGATAATATACAATTCCTAAAATAGATGGAGGAAACTATTCTTCTTTTTTATTGCTGCGAAAAATATATAGACAAAAATATATTAATACCATTTTTTTGTTTCTTGTATTTACATATAGATATGTACTAGAAGACCTGGCTACGCTTCGCTGTAGCTCAAGTACAGCTGCCTTTTCCCTTCATCCCTCTACCAACTCTCCCTCCCCCTCCTCTATTATCTTCCATCCCTTGTTCCTTTTACACCATCACACTGCCCTCTTCACGGGCGTCCCTTCTACGGTCCACCCAATGTCTCCTTCTTTCTCCCCCTTCATGCCCCTCTCTCCCTCCACCACTTGTCCTACTATATACCACGATTCATAGCGAATATTTTGCGTATTTTTTATTATTCCTTACAATTCAAGATACGGTCGCTTATTTTTCAGTATTTTATAGGCAAGATGCTTTTCCTTTCACTATCCTTAATTGGGATATTTGCTTCACCTTCTTGATTCTATCACTTTGCTTCCGAAGGCAATATTCTTAGATTAGAATAGTATTTACCATTCCCCGGCTGTGGTTAATTTTAAACAAAAAATAATCCTGAGTTTTGTTTTTTCTTCGTTGTTAATCATGGAAAACATAAATTAACATATAAAATTGCCGGTGGAGGCATAAATTGAAAATCAAAAACTCTGACAGTTTTTCTAATGATTTATATCAATTTACTAATGACAACCGAATTAACAAACATTGACGACATCTAGACTGAGTTATAATTAATGTTATTAACAGAAAAGTTACTCTACTGTGATATCGTTAGTTACCGAACGGCAAACACGTGCAAACACATATTTCTTAGGTTTTCGATGATAATACAGTATTGGTAAGTATAACAGCGAAATCTATCATAACAAGTCGTGTGTTTACAATTGTTGAGTGGCACGGCTGCTTGTCCACCTGCAAATTGTGAGTCATCGAAAGATTAAAAATTCACCACCCCGAAACACTGCACTAGAATGTTTGCAGTGTAGTTATTCATTTCGTTCGGAAATTGCACAACACAAATCTACCGCGTTACAATATTTAGTACAAAGCAAGTGTTAAAAACTGTGTGTTATTTCAGTGTAGTTAGTAATTAATTAACAATGAAAGAAATTTAACGCGTGAACTTTGTACAAATAAAATATTTGTGAGTATATTATGTGGTTTAGTGACATAGCAAGCAGCAATATGTTCCTGGTTCCGTATTAAGGTAGGTTTTATTATTTTGCAGAGGATCAGGCAATATCTATAATTTGATAATATTGAATTCCTTAAATAAATGGAGCTATTATTAATTAGACGTTCTGAGTGTTTATTCTTCAATTTAAATTATATCAATGTTTAATTTCATTTTTACCGAGTTATATATAATAATTTAGATGTATCATAAACATAGGGTTTTTGTTAATTTATAGCATCTCTCATATGGGAAACGTACCGCAATGTACAAATATATTTAGGTATATATTAATTAACTTAATCCTGCATTGATTGAGAAGGCAAAATCAAAATGACAATTAATAATTGAATTGACAATTAATTACTCCGCATCATTATTAATATCAACTACAATTGCGATTTTTTGAATAACATTGTTTTATTTCAGTAGTCATTATCCCGGCGCGCTCGCATGAATATAAATTAAAACTAATTAATTAATTTAATGAGCGAAAATGAAACGAAAACGCAATCCACTCACGGTCGTGTCGCGCACTCGTATTTTTACGATAATTGTTATGCGCATTACATTAAACTGTATCGCGAAAGTTACGTCTGATGTGTCTTCGCGCGTAGCGCGCGATTCCTAACGTTTCCCTGCGCAAACAGAACACGACGACGTCGCAGCGGCCCAGATGAAATTGGATTCTCTGCGCGAAACAGTTCGCAACTTCTTTCTGCAGCTTCTTTCGGATTGGTGCATGCAAGCAGCGCCATGTTCATGTGCAGCGCACTTTGCCATGTTGAATGTGCGGAGAGTAATTATTACTAGTAGCCTCTTGTGGCGCATTCTTGCATGGATTCCATTAGGAATCGTGCTGGGTTTTTCCGAGAGCGCGCTGGGAAATTCACGTTGACAATGACGACAATCGGGACTAATTAGGTACCTAAATAGATAGATGCATACTAACCATGCATGTAGGAATATAAGAGGTTATGTTCCTGAAACTACAGAAGCTGAAATTTCAAAATGTAATTCTTATTTCTGCATTAATTGTAATCAAAATTGATATTGTATGTAGGAGAGATTGGTAGAATATTACTATATTTTTTGTATGACCGTCCATTTCCGTAAAAATACTATTACCCAATATCTGTGGTAACTTGGTGCATAACTTGGGGTAATAATACGCACATTAAAATGAATAGGCAAAGAACAGGAATCATTTAGTAATGTATTTTCAAATATGAAAAACAAACAAAATCATTAGTTATGGCCAGCTTTTTTATGAATTACATATTATATTTAAAGCATGCTTAAATTGTAATAATCATTCTCTGTATGGTCTTTTGCTTTCGACGATAAACCACACATATAATTTATTAAGGTGTTTGTGCAGTGTGATGTCCTGTGCACTATTACCCTGAAGTAGCTTTTTAACACAAAAAAGAAATCATAACTTTGAT
Organism: Tetradonia laticeps; assembly: GCA_025400035.1. NCBI lineage: Eukaryota > Metazoa > Arthropoda > Insecta > Coleoptera > Staphylinidae > Tetradonia > Tetradonia laticeps. The sequence continues at coordinate 210,200 of JAODVP010000001.1, forward strand.
ATCTGACAAGGTAAATGATCGCTTAGCTTAGTGAAGATCATTTATCAAACATATCAAGTGCAGATAGTGAAGAAATCTTCACTGAATATTCACAGTCAATATTTGTTTATTTCTCCGATTTTATAAGAAATGTAGGCATGTTTCATGTTTCACTGCACCAGCCACTTTCATAGTTTGTTATCAACCATCCCTGTGCACTATTACCTAATGCGCACTATTCCCCCAACTTTCCTCACATCAAAATGTTCCAAATATCAACATCATATACTCATATTTGAGAAAAATACTCAAAAATACTCAAAATACTCTAAATTCATTTTTACGTGTTTTTTTTTAATATAAGAAAATGTAATTTAATCTAATAATCAAATTATCTTTCTGCACTTTGTCATTTCGTATTATTCAATCATATATTGTAAGAAATTTTTAACCATTACGTTTATCAGAATGTGGTAGGTGTGACTTCCTATTTTTAATTGCAGGTTCGGAAGTACCTGCCTACTTCCATTTGAAACCGGAACTAAACGACCTTCTTTACGCCATCTCAAGTCAACTGCTGAAAATAATTTTCCAATATTTCTTATAGTTATCTATTAACATTCTCTATAACAAATTTTAGTTTAGCAGACTTTTGGTCGAAATTTCTCTTTTAAATGCCTCTCTTTGTTCTCTTTGCAATGTTCTTGATGAATGTAATTTCAAGCGGGATATTTCTAAAGCCATCGTATTTTTTCGAAAAAATAGAGATTAGAAAATGTTATTTATATAAATATTTCTGATTTTACATACATAATTAAAATTAAACGAGCGGGTTTTTACTTTAGGTTAAAAGTACCACAGTGTAATTAAGGCAGAGGAATATTAAACTCTTTTATCCCCTCCAATAGTGAAGGAAAACTATCTATCTATAATACACACTATGGATTAATGCATTGTAATTACCGCTATGGAATCATTGATAGTCGATGGAACAACATATCGATTGTGTCGAAACTAATTGGAACTAGCTTATTTCGCGTAATTTTACGTATTTCCTCATTACTTACCGCTACGTCTACCAATTATAATTTTTGATTCTTTTAAAACTTTAAAAATCAATGTTTCTGAAACTTTTACAAATCATCATAGATCTTGTGACATCGCAGGTAAAGGTTTGGGAAAATAATCCATCGCTCAATTGTGAAGAATCATATCGTCGCTGGAATGTTGTACGTACTGTCAAATAAAGAATTTTAATGTAATAGCGATTAATTATTTGCTTATTTTTTGGTAGAATTCATGCTATGTACGTTTTAAATTTGCAAGCTGTAAAATATTTGGAACTGGAGTTATAAGAGCACGATTTTTGTCGTAAGCTGTAAGCTGTAAATATATTGCACGGACAGTATACCGGCCTTGGTCAGTACTCTACCGCGCACTTCGATAAGACCACCTCAACAATTATGACAATTTTTGTTTATTAAGTTCACAGCTTAATACAAAATTAATCAGAAAAGACGTCGATAAATAATCGATCCCAGATATTCGTATTCACACTCGCCAATTTTAACTAAACGCCAAATTAACTAAAATAATTAAAAAAGTTAATTTATAAGTCTCTTGTGATTTCTTGATTATCGCACATGGCCAGTTCGGATAATCGGCAATTCGAATACTCTACCTAGGGTAATTTCAATTCGAGGCGTTATTAAATATGCATTTATCCAGTAAAAAAAGCAGATCCCCATAGCTCAAATACACTGAGGTCTACTGTATATATTTCATTCTTAGATACATATTTAAAGATATTTAAGATTAATTTCTTTTATAACCAGCATGCTCTTCCTTGTGTCACTGTAATTAATTTTAATGCTCACTTTGAACCAGGTGGTTCAAGAACCGTTGAAGAGCGAAATCGAACCTACAATGTTATTCAAAGCAAGAGTGAAACTGAAATTGAAAATGATATTTTATTTCCACACATATATTACCGATTTTTTTATGAATACTTAATAATTATAATTATTTAGGCATCTGCACATGGTGAAAGTTTGAGCAATTTACGGCTTTGCCCCGTTGGTCACTTGTGTTGTTATTTACATTTACCTCCATGTAGATACAACAAAACAACGCGACAAAGCCGAGCGGTACAGTGGGAGCGTTCGTACCCTCAGGTACCAACACGTAATCTCAATATGTACTTAGAAACTGATCTACACTACCCCCAGGACCGGGAATTATGGGCACACATGAACGTATTACAGCATTTTCAAAACCATTATTCAAAATTGTGGGATAAGTTAGAAACTAACGATAATAAATTTCGCTTTATATGCCGAGATAATTACCGCATCTGCGGATCACAGCGCGAGATACTGAACGTTAAATTTGCATGCGCATTTACAGAAGAGCTTGGAGTCAATTCATTCCTCAGTGATATAACCTTTTAAACTTTCTTAATTGTTGTATGTACGTAGGTAAATACAAATAATGTAGCCTATCATTATTTAGTATAAAATTTGAAACGAAAATTCGTTAAAACCTTTATAAACAATACAACATCAATTATTCCAAATTTTTCACATCCAAATAATTCCACATTGTAATGCGTGGAGTGAACGCATACAATTACGTTTAGTGTGCGGCGTTATGATGCAAATTGTTGAGCAGTCGACAGATATGATCGTCGTTTCGCTTAACTGAAAACGCGGCGAGCGTTAGAGATATGCACGCTCGTCTCCGACGCCCAAGACGCTCGCGACGCTCATCCTGCAAACACTGCGCCGACTGTAGCGAAATATGTATTCACCCCGACAAATGAGGACGGCGGTAACCGAGCGAGGATAAATTCGCGGTTATTAACTTTTATTATTATGCTTTACATTACATTATTATCATTAGAAACGAGGAAAAAGCGAGCGTAGCTGACACGCGGAGACGGAATTAATTATTCAAAGAAAGTGCTAAGCCTTTACTGCGCATTGCAGGACAGAAAACAGAACCTTCACGTCCCATCATCAGGGCGCCACACACAGGGGTTACAAAAGTTATTATTGCGCAGCAGTGAAAATAATTATCATAATTATTTGCGCCGCGCAGAAAACAGGATATGCTGGTTATGTTGGAAGGTAAAAATAAACAAAAGCGGGTTACATTTGTACAGCACATCTGCGGTTTGTTCAACATTTTTAATGTTAGCATAAGTTAATTAGTTTCATACAATTTGAATAAATTTAATTTTTTATAAATTCCACTCTTGCTATATATTTAGATATAAAGACCAAAAATCCAACAAGATGTCGAAGAAAAACGTTTAGCGAGGACTATATACATGTCCTGCCGCTGGGCCGTTAAGATAGGATAGTAATAATGAGAATAATCGCTTCAAATTAAGAAGTTGCTCGCTGGCCGAGCGCTTTTTCCGAAAGCGCAGCAAATACAAGTCGCTTCTTTATGTTTACATAATTCACTCTGTAACGGATAAACTTAATTTATACCGGGTGTTCGAAACAGTTAAACTTAGTTATATATTAATTAAAATTATCACTCTCTATCCATAAGACATATAAATACTTTTCAGATATTTTTTATAGATACATCATTATATTTAATGTAGTGTACTATGTTATGGTGTTTATTGTAGATAATTATTCGTACTCTTTGTATAAAAAGCAAAATTGCATGCTATATTTTTATTTCCGGCTTAACCAAAGTTTCTACTTTATTTGCTGTGGGTACGAGGACTGAATTGGGGTAGATTCGTTGCTGAAGCGGAGGTATAAGCAAGGATAATGTGGAGCGTCGAGCGTGCGGACGGAGGAAGTGAAAAAAGCATTTAATAAGGACATATTTACGCGTTATGCATAAATTCGACGGCGGGTTTCTTAGCGAGCGACCGCAGCGATTCCGTAATTAAAAGATAACGCTAAGGAATTGTTTATAGATTCAATAACATTAGTATTCATTGGAGTTTTTTCCTGCAATATTAACAGGAGATTATGACATTTATACTTAACGTTTTAATTGCTTAGAGTAGAAGTATGAATATTCGATTTATAAACTCAATATTTACAGTCGTATAGTATAAAATCGGGAATGATCAGAAAGCTCACGATTTTTATAATTTTTGACGTGTGTATTATTTTTTCATCCAATTGAGTTGTACACCTATATAGATAATTCTCAACCGGACAATTTTCCTAGGTATTTCACCCACGCGACCGACACTTTACGATCCTCTGCTTAATATTTATGACAAATCGATGCGCGCGAACTTTGTCGAATTTTTCTGTTAACTTACGTTTATCCCATTTTAACGTGCTGCCAGTTGTATAAAACGGTGTTTATGATCGCACCGAAAGCGAGCGAACATATTTGCGCCGCGACCACGCTATAAAGATGTCCCAGTCAAAGGACACAAAGCCCGGGCGAAGCTGGTCGCCTGGCTGCTGGCAGCGCACAGTGACCGGTGGTCGCTAAACAAAAGCTATTCCTTATTGGACGCAAATACTTTGGCCCTCGAGGAGTCGTAATGTGCAGGGATCACTGTATCTGCGCGCACATAAACTCTCCCGTTCTCCTGCGCTTGAGTATTACGGCGAGTTGGATTCAAACAGCTCTTCAACCACGTCCTGACGTTACTTGCATTTGGGGCAGAGACAAAAATCATAATTTCTTGGTTATAAGTTCCTCTAGGATGACAAAGATTATTGAATAAACTTGTCTAGTCTAGCTGGATCATTTTTGGATTTTTCTGAAAACCTCGAAAACAGTTTCTCAAGATGTCAAATACTTTCAGAGATAATGACAGCAAAAGGAAGCAAAAGTTTCCCCCTTGAAATGAATGCAGTGAATAAGATGAATAAGTGATTATCTAACAAATTAAACGACTGTAGGGTCTGACATATACATCATCAGCATCATCACTTAAAGGGAACCGCAACAATTTGTTACAACGCCTTGAGTAATTCATGAATATCCCGGCGGCTTCTCCTCTTCATTCCTCACTTAGGTAGGTACTTCCCGTCTGATCTGAACATCTTTAACATCGCTTGACGCTCGGTTGAGCCGCAATGTTTTTCTAATTGTTTCTTTTTCTACAATGCTCCACGCTTTGTCGTCTTGCAACCCTCATGCATTTAATAAGACGAGTTTTTACTTCCATAATCCCGTATAATATATTACACTTTATTCATTGTGCTTTATTTGTACCACGAAAAGGATAACTCAAACACTTAAATAAGTGGTTAAAGGTGTCTATAGATATCTACATTTGTCATTCGAAATACTCCTTGATGCGTTTTTCCCTTCGGAAAAAGCTTCAATTCGTCATACCATAATGTTATACACTTCCATTTTTCATTAGAGGAACTGGTCCAAATTTTGGCTACAAGTAATCTAATCCGTATTTACCCTCTTACATCTTTCGAGAATCTCTCACAAAATGAACAAGTGGTGTCTTCATTGACAGGAAACTTTAGAACAACAAAAACTTCTGAATCACTAAAATCAGCTAAATTCCCTGATTCTGGAAGAGAATCATCAGATTTTGAATTTTGTTTTTTTGGGAACGGCCCAAAATGGTTTTCATAAAGACAGAATTTTGCTGCCACGCTCAACAAACATTTTCAATGCATATTTAATTACAAAAACACAAAAAGGTCCGAAATTGAAATTCTTAATATTTAAAAAATCAATAGTTTACTAAAAGTATGTAAAACAGACGAAAAGTTCTTGATTTGACTTTGCTTGACCTGGTTTGAATAAAAAAGAGTGGATTTGAGATTAATCTAAATACATACATAAATTTATGTCAAAATTTTTCGATTCACTTTTTTACATTGATTATTTCGTGCATAATAAACGATTCTAAGAACCTTATTTTCTAGTTTTTGTGTTTTTTTGAATGATTTTCATCAGGATTGAACTGTAACTCCAAAAAGGTTATGTTCGGCATTTCACATTAAAAACTTAACTTCAAAAGTGTTTTTATAGAATAAAACACAAAACGGCTTTTATAAAACGTGCCTGGAATTTCGATTGTTCATTGCATAAAAACAATAAGAAGGCGTTTGGCGCACTTTCCAAATGGCCAAATGTTGACCAGCCTCTCTAATATGTTATGTAATGTTATGTAATGTATGATGATGGGGAAATTCTAGTTACTCAACTGTCAAATAAAATAATTAGCATTTAGTATAGTCGGTACATAATATTATGAATGAAGTGAATGTGTGAGGGTTAAACAAGAGCATGTTTTCCACGTGGACGCAACGTAAATAAATACGTAGCAGGAGTAACAGGAGCAGGAAGCGTGCCGAGCAAATTCAGTACATAGTAAACTCTCGGTTTGCCAGCTCGTTCATTCATCACTTTCGCGCCCAGAGACGTGAAAACGTGGAAATGCCGACGTCGAGCGCGCATTTCGAGCGCGAAGTGAAGCGTGGATAGGTTGAATGAGTTACAAAAGAGGGTCGAATTCAACCGTTTTGTAATAGTTGCTCAAGTGCTAAACGAGTGCCGAATTAATTTCTTCCACTTTCATTACATACCTACAGCTAGCATCTGACTATTAATTTGATCCTGCAACACGTAGGTAACTATCTTGATGTTCAACAAATTCATCTCTTGATGGAAGTTGCATTACTTTGATCTTTAATCCCCCTTTAATCCCGTTTTTTGCCTTCCACAGTTGTGGTGTATACGCGAATGAGTAGTTCAAGAATCAAAGGTTGCGACTGATTTTGACGTTGCGCTCTTCTTACGTCTCATCTCTCAGTCCATCTTCGCTTTGTGTGTATGACTGTGTTTGTGCGCTAATGCCAGCCGCCGCCAGCACTTCACAAACGCTGCGCTCATGTCCGTTCGACGCTAACTAAGAGCTAATTAGGATAAGAAAGGCCTGCGTCGGATCGTGCGCGCGCCTTTCTTATGCCCTTGTCAGTCAAAAGCGAAATAAGACCTACAAAGGGATTGTCTGTCCGCTGTGTGATGTGATGAAAGGAAATTAATTAGACTCGCCCCCAAACGCTCCCGGTCTATTTCGCTTCATAGACGTGCCGCTCCCACGGACTTTATCAACCTCTGCCTTCTGACGATTAAGAGATCAAAAGTATTGATTTCACAAATTATCTCCAAGGTTTTCCACTGTATTTTTCAAATTATTTGCTTTGTTCCAGTGATTTGTGACGTATAAAATCCCCACACTTAGACTAAGCCAACCGACCTTTCTCGATTATTATTTCCATATTAATGTTCGCCTTCATCCGAGGGGCTAGTATCCTGTGGCAATGGCGCAGAAGCCGCTAAGCCAAAGTCGCATTTTACGGGTCATGCCGCGCACACACTAATAATATGTAGGCGCCTTCTATGAAAAGCCGTAGCTAGTGATATCCGATCTCGTGGCGACAATGCGCAAATATATAGCAGTGGTGCAGACGCGCAGCTCTAATTTTAAGCGATGCACAATAGCGCGAAAGCCGCGACAGGACCGCCACTTAAACGGACGTAAGCATTTTACCGTGAGGTTTACGCCAGCTTACTGATTTGGAAATTATTGCTTTACTCGCACGTGGAACCCACGGTGTTTTAATTAATACGTGAGGTGAAATACCAGTTTTTGGGGGCTTTCATTACCTGCGACGATGCCACAAGACTTAAATAGTAAAAAATGATGATATAGTAGATATCTAATCCAATTTATTTTGCCCGACTTATCAGAACAACATCAGAAATAATTAATTTCTTCTTCTAATTGTATGAAGAAATTATCACGCATTACGCTCGGATTACTCTCCTCATTATGTAAGCCTCTTCGTGGCCACTGGTGTTGACGTTAATAAAACCTCGACATTTCTGCTCCTTGCGGAGCAAGGAGTATCTTCCACTTTTCTCAGTGCTCATTTCCTCAGCCACAGTATGCACACAACACGCAACATATCCACCACCACGCTTTACTCAGTCTGCGGACAGTACAGTGGTAATTCAGGAGCGGCATAACTGCAGGAATACGCGGTATAATCCGCCTCTCCTTGCATGAAGATACACGAGACGCGCGCAATTTTACTCCGGCGTTTTCGTGCGCATTGCTCGTGTGCACCGAGGCTCGGCGAGTGATAAGATGGCAAAAAGAAGAGACGAAAGTTGCATAAAAGTAAATTAGCAACAACGACGAGCATGCGAGTCGGCTGCGTCAACTCTGGAAGAGGCGGCTGCGTCTAGCCAGCGGAGAGAAAACTAAGAAGTCACGTCATCTGCAGCCGTGGTGATGATGAAGGCTCCCGGTTGGCTGGGCTCTTCTTTCTTATCCCTGAATTCTTCTATATTCTACTTTCTACATTCTACATTATATTCTTTTTGAGTTCAGTGATTTCGTGTATATGGTATATAATACAATATACACTTCCATAAATTTTAGAAACATAATTAATAGTCATAGTTTTTAAGGACAAACACTAGCTAAAATAGTTTTTTTGCATATCGGCTTAAAGTATTAGACTTTGACTCTTTTTTTGAGTCGTTAGCGCAACAAAACAATACATAGTTTTGGTGTTGTGACACATCTAGTAAGTAGTAAGTTCTATTTGTTAAGGACATGTGGTCATTTATTCTAAATGACTTAATTATGTGCCTTAATTATGTCAAATTTTCTTCTCTACATCAGTGGTTCTCAACCTTTTATGTATGGCGGCCCGCCCAATTTCTGATATTTTTTCATATTCGCGATCCGTCTCTCACATTACATAAAAAGGAAAACATTTTTGACTGTTTTTACTTTTGTGGTAAAAAAAACTTATTCTTTAACCTATAATTAATATAGATTTTGAAGGTTAGGCTAAGATAAATTATTGTTTAAATGGTTTTATTGAATATATTGTTAGAAGATGAGTTTGAAATGAGATTTAAGCTGCAAAAAGGATTTTTAACTTGATTCTGATAGGAATTGAATGACAAAATTATAGAATATGGTTTCTTAGGTTATGTTTTCATGGTTAGGCAGTGGCGGAGCCCCACATTAAATCAATTAGGTCCTACTTTGAAAAGTGAAAATTTTAAATGACTCTCCTTCCTTTCTAAATCACTAGTCCTGCTCCAGAATTTATTTCAGGGCGGTTCTACGGGTCTGTCAAGTCCGAAAATAGATTTTTGACAGAAAACATTCAATGTCTAACCTAGCAATGATTGGACGGCTTTCTAAATTCCATTTATTGAGAGAACAAGTAACTATTTTACTTCCCAATGATAAAATTTGAAAGTTTGGTTAAATTAAGACAGGATTGAATATTTTTCTAGGTTATGTCTGCATACATAGGTTGAAAATTTGTTTTTGGAAGATACTGGAGGTTCATATGAGTCTATGAATGTATTTGAAGGTTAGGATAAGTTAAATGAATTAACCTAGGCTCGCAATGGATTCAGAACTAATTTTTATATCAACAATGCAGTTTCGAACCTGATATAAGTTAAGTCCTTGTCATAACCATTAAATTTTATCAGTGCAATCCAAAAAACAATTTCTTGACAAGTTTTTTCTACGGCGCGACCCACCAGAAATTCGCCCACGACCCATCGGTTTAGAAACGCTGATCTACATGAGTTCTATATGAGTTTTCATATGATAGCTCCTATAGTTTTAAAAATAAAAGAGAAAAGCTCACTTCGAATCGTTGCGAACTTAACACATATGCATTGTAATGTTATCCATAACATCTGTACCAAAGTAAAAAGCTATTTTTACTGAGATAAACTATAATTAACAGAATTATTGTTTTAAATTAAGATTTAACATAGGCAACTTTACCCACTCAATGTGTAATAAATAGTCTATGGCTTATAACCCGTAAAAGTGTGTCATGCTGCCAACAGACCGTGTGGCCTAATGGATAAGGCGTCGGACTTCGGATCCGAAGATTGCAGGTTCGAGTCCTGTCACGGTCGCTTCAATTTTTTAATTTTTTTTTTCGTTTTTATTAAATTAATATATTAGTACATTAATAAAATAAGATATTTTATTGTTTATCTTCATAATTTACTAATTTAGATAAATGTTAAACCATATTAATAATCCGAGACAAAAATTTTAATTAAAATCTCCAACAGTCGACACAATCGCCTCAAACCTTTAACAACGCGTGTTTGTCCAGCATTGGGACAAATTAATAATATCGGCCCATAAATAAGAGGGATAATAATTTCGTGCTGGCAAAAGCGGCAGTTTTATGATGCTAAACTGCCCCATTAGTAAATAACTGCATGCGCAATCCTTCTATAAGAACAATGTGTTGCCGGCAATTATCTCTGTATCTCCGATATCTGGAGATATGATAGACTGCAGTAGCAGGTGGACAAAACAGCCGTAAATATAAATATTGCGTCCCTCTCGCCGGCACTGCCCGCCTCCGTCCGCCGCATGCAAGCAGCGGCGTTCACTCGCTGATAACTAGCGCGTCTTTCGTTTTGTTCGTCGCGACGCTGGCGCGCTTAATATTCCACGATCTAACGTCCGACGATTTTCGGAATAATGAAAATTATACGAACGGATAACGCGCGCTCAAATGTAACCTATAAATTTCGATAAACTGCATGTTAAATTTAAATTAAAGCGGCGGAGACAGCGTGCAGCTTTTCAAATGCATCTGAGCGAAGCGCGAATCCAATTTGGAGATTTTGCAAATATACGATGCAGATCAGGACGCGCAGAAAATCTGCCACTCTCAATGAATTTAATTGTACGAGAAGCTCCCAGATTTAATTAACCATATATACGCTTAATGTATGTAAAAAGTTATTAAGTGAGGTTAGGTTTTTAAAAAGCGTCATAAATCAACGCGAGTCCACTTATTTCAATCCATTTTGCATTGATGTCCCCAATGAGCGAATGATTTGTGAGTGCATCAAAGGCAAAAACAGGCCAACCACCGGACGCTCGCGCGTTTTTTGCCGCCCCACAGCGAGTGATACGAGAGTTACGAGCGGCCACGTTGCGAGTAGTATATAAATATTATTTTGAAGCTCAACGTCGGTGGTGATTTACGATAATTTGGTGAAAATGAACGCGGCCGAATTCCCATTTTGAAGAACAAATATAATTTATTGGAGTTGCGGGCGTAACTGCATTTGTACAGATTACGCCAAAAACGGTGGCGGCGCGCGTCTCGCTCGCGCGCGGCGGCGGCGCTGGCGTTTGCGCTTCAGTTCGGGGCCCTTTGATTTATTACTTTTAAATAAAGTTCTTTGTACATCCGCCGCGCCGCGCTGCGCCGCGTGACGCAAATGATTTAATATATTGATAGAAGGTCCTTATCGGCGTTACATAAATTCGTTTCTAATGAAATCCATACCAGCGTGCGCACATTCGCACGGCGCCCACTTCGAGATATATCATTCAGGCGGGTGGCGCATCCCAGGAAGTCGGGGGCATTCGGAAGTTTGTTGCGTTCATTACGTTACCTACACAAGATTGCGAAGTTACATTGTGACCCTATCGAGCATTCAATATGTATGCAATACACAGTTTTAATTACAATTACATACAACATTAATATAGACACAGACTCGGTTCTATACAAAAAATTCGTTATAACCGGTTTTACACAGTTTTGCTCGGATAAAAGCTATACTTATTAATTTTACTAGAATCATTTAATTTCGTGTATTAATATAGTAGTTATAGGCATAGATTAATATAAATAAGGTACCGACGCCAAATAAGGCCACCTTAGTGTTCTTTTGATTATAAACATTT
>JAODVP010000001.1:222021-235877 GCA_025400035.1 Tetradonia laticeps
TTGTAAGTAAAAACAATAAATATGCCAAAGATTCGCTAATAAATCGTGGTATATAATAGGATAACTGGTAAAGGTAAAGAGGGGGATGAAAGGGGAGATTGAGTGGACCGTATAAGGGTAGTCGGGGAAGAGGGCAGTGTGATGGTGTACAAGGGAGGGGGGATGGAAGATAATAAAGGAGGGGGAGGGAAAACGGGTAGAGGAATGAAGGGCAGTACTTGAGCTACAGCGAATAAAGCCAATTGCCAATGCCGGATAGCGACTACAAATTTTGACAAATTTACTTTATAGGCGATTCAGCAAAATAGCTAAGACAGAACAACGTCTGTTGGGTCAGCTAGTATATCAATACTTTTTATGAGGAACTACCTCATGTTTATAATACCTTTTAGTCCTTTTAGTTCTCATCGTAAAAATTAGCTGTCAGATATTCTATACTATTTTCATGTCAAACATAACTTGTCATTATAATTTTCTCTTATTTGTGGTATTTTTTATTAGTGTAGATAAACGAAATTGCTTATTTCGCTCACTATATATTGAAATATATGAAAGAATTGTTCTCTACGTTATGGTATTAAATTAAAACCGAAAATCCAGAGCAGGGAAATAAATATACCAAATGTATTAGATTTAATTCTTTGGAAATAAACAAGAAGTTGTCAGAAAAAGAAGGGCACATATAATACACCGCCGGAGGTACATATTTAAACATAATACCCTTGTACAATCATAAATAAGTCACAATGAGAAATCCCAGGTTTTACTTCCACCTCCACGGCGAGGGCTATGCAACAGCAGAACAGACCTCGAAACCAGCCAGCCGCCACTTCCGAACGCATAGGTCGGAGTAAAAATGGAGTATTAAACTAGAAGGGGCCGAGAGTTTTATTTGTCTCGCATTCGCTACTTCAAATCTACTTCCGAGCGCGTTTTATATTACGCCTCACATTCGGATCGGCGCGCATCTGCATGTGTTGCAGATGCGCGAGTGGAAATGTGTTTTTTGCATTTTCATAATTTAGGGTTGCCGTCGGTTGGGCTACACAATTCACTTGCGAAGGACATAATTTCCACTGGTTTACGGGTGCTCTCGCCGCCGCCCCCGCGCACCAAGCCTAAACGAGAAACAATACATGAATCACTTAGAAGCCTGCGGAGGGCTTTGGCGGCGAGTGGGTGTGTGTGCGAGCGCATGGACCCTTTACATACCGATCTCGCCTTACGTGCCCGCCGCCATTATATATAATAAACATTCGCCCGCCGCCTGCCGGCATTTGCCACGGCCTTAACAAGTAATAGATGAGTACTTTCTGGATTAAAACGCAACATATTGAAATGTTTTTTGCGCATACGGCTGAAGTGCATGGCTAATGCGGAATTGCGCGCGCGGCGCGAATGCGCATTGTAAGAGATTATGACAACCAGATTCCTTTTATATATGCGACACGTGTGATATATGCGCGGCGAATGTGAAAGAAGGACACAGCGCGCGGCGCAAATGGATTCGATGCGAGATTTGAATTACTTTTGTTTATATACAAAAGGCTCATAGTTTTAATGCCGCTGGATATTGTCCTGCGGCGCGACCTTAGCGCCATATTTATCGCTTGCAATAATAGGTTTTCGTTGTTGTCGGGTTAGTCCTGAAAGTCCTGAATAGCGTGGATGGAAAGAAATCTGTGGTTTGTATTTCAGTTGGGATTATCTGTATATGTAGATACATTTAAATTATAGTAATTTAAAATTATATGTATAATAATGTAGACATTTTATAGACATTGTAAAATTTTGGAATGAAATATTTTTAATTATGTGATAGTCGACAAAAATGTACAGTAGAGGAAACGCAAATTGCAATAACTCCCTGAATATTTAAATTACGACAACATTACTTTTACATTCAATTGATAACACGGTGAGATAATCTAGGGTCAATTAATCTGCGTAGAATGAAAATTATAATTCGGAGAGTTAAAAATATATAGAATTATACAAAAAGAGTGAAGCTCTTTACCTGAGCTGATTTTTGCAGAATAAATGAATGAAAACTACTAATGTTTTGCATACAATCTTACGACAGTGAATTGGGAAGCTAATAAATTGTATTGTTTATAACAATAAAACTACTGAACTATGAAATACCGGCTACCTGCTCTATGCATCAATATGCTGACAATAAACAAACAAATTCACGGAACTCTATGAAATAGATATACAAAATGTAAAAACCAGCTGAGGTTCTGAGCTGCACTCTGTTAGTAAAAATTTTACATATTTTTAACTCTCTGTATTTAATTTAATTCTACGCAGATTAATTGACGCCAGATTATCTGCGTAATTATTCTTATGTATTTTTTATTGTATGTTTGTACCACATATGCCGAAATTATAAAATTATTTACTTTAATATAAATGATATACCCAATCTTGTATAATAAAAAATCTGTCTAGAATGAATTGAACGAAATTTAAAATAAATAATTGAAATGAAATAAATGGAATTAAAATCAAAAGGTAGTACAATATGTTCACAGAAATTTTAAATTGAAAAATTCAATTACTTGTGTTGTTCTATCATGTGTGCAAGGAACATGGAAATGAAAAAAAGGAAATACAAAAGATTGCTTAAATGTGCCAAATACATGTAAAAACTATAGTATACAATGTGTCCAAAGAACATGAAAAAAAAAACTCTTCAATCATGGTAAAAAGTTTTTTAGAATTTAGCGAAAGAAACCTTTTTAAAAAGCCATGATACTCAAAAGGTAATATACAACATTTCAAGAATTTGAAACAAACAAAAAACCAAAAATTTTTATACTACGTGTGCGAAGATAATTAAAATAAACTTAAATGAAATACAAAGTATGTACTATGTATATATAGTCTTCAAAGAAATTTGTAAAAAAAACTTCAATTCCCTATATCTTCATATATAAACAATAGTATATACTGCGTCCAAAGAAAATTTAAAAAAAAACTGTACAATCAATGCAATTTAACGAAAGATATGTTTTTAAAATTACATGAAACACAAAATGTAATGTGCAAAATTTTCACAGACGCGTTAAATAAAAAAAACGAATTAAAACAAAATAAATACAAGAATTAGGAACAAAAAAAATGAAATACAACAATATAAATACATTATAAACCACTATTGTGGTTAAAGCTTAGGCTACACTTGGCCGCAACGACAGTCGGCCACTTGACGGCCGTCATATGTTCAATGATAATAATAAACTAACGTGTCGGTGCGATGATGTGTGCACTGCCATGTTTATTATTATTGGGTATTTCTCTGACCGTATGACGGCCAACACTGGAGCGAGCGTCGTTGCAGTCTAGTGTGACCAAACCTTAAACCACATATAAATGGTCTGGATGCGGCGTATGTTTGCCCTCCACAGAGTGAGTGATAAAGAGGATGTTGCACGCACTGGTATATGGGCAAAGAAGTGAAGAGTAAGTAAACTGAACGAATGCAACCTCCCACAAACTACCCCTGAAAAATTTGTACTTTAGTGACGCTGTTAGCACTGGAAGTGGACTGAATTATCTAAAGATCTTTATCCCAATTATCATCAATTATCGGACCCTTCACAATATCGGCTGATTGTAACAGCCGCACTAATTGTTCATGCAACAATCCTATGCTAATCATTTATACATTCATTCAAATAATCCGCGTACACACAAACAAAAACATTTTCTTCTGGTAATCTAGGAAACTATTTAGTACGTGTTATGCCATTTTGGAAAGCCCATAAAATGAGCCAACTTTTAAAGTCACTTGCGGATTTCTGGAATTCCAAGTAGACTGTAGCACATTTTTAATTGGAATTTATAGTCGCATCACTTATGAATATTCCGCCAAAACAAGAATCCATAAACAAATGATTGCTTGGCACAGTATTCGAAAACAAATCACATAGATATGTAGTATTCTCTTTATATATCTGCTACTTTGAAAGTACTTACATGAGATAGGATTATAAAATATATTTGTTTTTGAGATCCGTCATAACCTAGCCGTTGAATTTCGGGACATCCTGTATATTCCAAAACATAGAAATTTCTATATTACAGGTCATGTATGTTGCTAATTTGTTGCTATATTGCAAAATACGAATAATTGACTTTTCAGGTTTCATTGATTTCAATCGAAACTTAAATTTAAAGGAGTATTAGTTATAACGTATATCCAGATGAATGGTGCGCACTTTGAAAATCGAAAAATCCCTTGAAAAAGAGGGCAGCGCACTATACGCCATATCAAATTTAAATACCTAATTCAGTCTGGGCATAAAATGCGCAGAGAGGTATGTCAATTACAAATGTCAAATTATTGAATGTAGTAATAAATAAGCCTTTAAATGTAATGATAAATAATACCTTTACACACTGGAAAACTGGACCATTACTGACCAGATGAGTCTGAAAATCGAGGTGCGCACTGTACGACGGGGATAGCTAAGTCTCAATTACGAGCTTTTTTGGCAAGGTGCGCACTATATGCCGAGATCTACGGTACCTTAAGGGAAAAAAATATGATTTGCTAATTTTGTTTTTCAAAACGAACTGTTTGCTACCGATAGAATCAAAGTGCGCAACACATCCCCTACATATAGGAGTCTTATCAAAATAAAGTACATATATTAATTTTAAGATATAATGTAGTTCGTATATTTAGATTTTGACAATTTGTGAGTTATGCCACTATAGCATTCCATAGCAATTAGTGAAAAATTGTGAGTGAATTAATTAATACACACAAAATAACGTTATGCGAAAGTGACGTAAATGCACATTTGTACATTTTGATCTAAATTCTATTGTAATTTACAATTTGTAAACAAGAAAGGCTTTTACCGCTGTAGAATGCCATCTTAATGACTAATAGTGGCGCCTGATAATGCTGTTTTTCTGTTCTAATTTATAGCACGAATGATGTCTTTAATGTATCTCATTGCCCAACTAGTAAAAAATATATTATTTATTTATTTTATTAGTAATATTGGTTGCATATATTAGAAGTCCATTTTTCTCAACACAAGTAAACCTGTTAGTTTCGTTAGTTTATCTACAAGTTGTTTACTTGAATGTAGAAACACGTGTGAAGCGTACGTGACCAGCTAGTGTTAAAGATTTATCTTTCTTTTTAAAAAGAAGTAAGACGAGTAATCGTTTCATATTGATTTTACATGAAATTATTTCACATAAATTTACAGTGTATATTTTTAAATTACATTCACAAACGGGTTACGAATATGTTAAACAATTGAACAAGTATAAAATCTTAAACATTAATAAATAACCTAGAAAAAAACATCATAAATGAGTGTTGGTTCTCTGTTAGCTAAGTTCTATAACATATATTATTATCAATAAACACACACAGAACAGACAAGCACGAAGTTTATCTTATGCAGACACAAAAAAATCAATGTGAAATCATCAGTAAAATGCTTACTTTCCTTTTCTAGTACTTTGTAGGTACCTTAGATGAGTTAAGGGTTTGTTTACCACATCACTATGTACCGAACAGTAAGTAGTTGCATTGATGTAGCGAAATTTCAATCTCCTGGAAGATTTACAGATCGTAATGAAACTTAAACAACAAGAAGGCAAACAGACGAAATACATATAGAACACATAATGCACTGGTAAATACAATAAATAACGTTTAGCATCGCCTCGACTGTCGACGACGCTTCGCCACTGTGAGGCCATGCATCAGGGTGTTAAACGGTGGTTCTAATTGCGCGTTTTGACTTCATGCAGCATTCAACTGGTACACATTGTTGTGTTCGGGTAAAGAGAGAAGTGCTCCGACTGGTATTTGCACTGTGACTTGTACGTCTGTCGGCCTTCTTCCTGATTTATACCCTGCCGCTTATTCGCCAACACATTATTCGCGACAATTACGCGTGTGCGCAAGGAATCAGCGTGTCCAACACGCATAAATCGCCGGAGTTATCGTCCTTCGTGGCGTACTCACCGCGTTTGCGGTCGTAAAGCATCTTAGCTCAGTGGAGGATGCACAGGAAGATCTAGGGGTTTATGTTTATACGAGATTTGCAGGGAAATTTGTTGAGTTGAGTGGAGTGGAGTGAATATCCACTATGGAAATCTCCAGGATGACGATGTACATTCCGGATTAATTTCATTAACCAAGTAATTGAGGTAGAAAGATGGAGTTTGTCGGCGGTAGGGAAAGAATTAAATACTTTTCGTGCATTTTTTGCGTGTCGATCCTTGCTACTTCACAATTTAGGAAAAGTTTCCACTTGTAAAAAATATAAAACCAAAGGGGTGTAGCTGGGCTGGATACAGTCTAACGTTAAAATTTCATCATGAACTTATGTTCAGAATACTTGCAGGATAATGAAAGGATGTACCTACTTAAAAATCTGCTGTTGATAAAAATTAATATCTTTTTTTTTCTTCTTGGGAATGCGTAATATGAAATATTAACACTAGCGTCAACGAAACACGCGCGTTGCTTGAAATAATAATCAAGCAAACAATACACGTACAACAAACAAGCGGATTGCAAGTCTTCTCGTCTGCCAGCTTTTTGATATTTCGCGCAAACAGACGGTAGGTATTACCGTTGCGTTACAACTTTTCGAAAAATGAACGAAGTGATTTCTCACGAGTACAATCGAGACACATGTGCGCCACCGTCGAGCGGCGGTAACGACGCGCACAGCAGATGGAAAGTTTTATTTTTCATTTATACAATTCGTACATATTTTGAGTCTGATCTGTTATTCCCATCCCTTGTCTTGCTCGTGTCTTTGAGCGCTGTTAGTCTTTTCCCTTCATTTTCCCCATTTCCTCCCTTTCAACTTTTCCAAAGCGAGCGCGCATTGTGCATGCAGCACAAAAGAGCATTCACATCCAGGGGCACACGTGGAAACGTGAAAATTTTAATATGTACCTATCAACACACAACACGCCCGGGCTTAAACAGGACATAAATTAGGGTTTTATTTGCGCCGCTCGCGGGATAATTCGTATCAGAGGGGATATTTGCGCGTAAGAAGTGAAATAAAGGAAATCAAACATAAATCGTGTTGTGTGCTATACTACAGCAAACCGTTGTTTTGGTTTTCCTTTTGATTTCTGTGTGTAAATAAGGTGAGCTTCGAAAATTGGACTGCCGAAACGCAATCGAGCAGAAAGTACAGGTAGGTACAGCCGTTATAAACCTTAGTTTAAGAGATCGCCGAGCGGCAATAGTGTTTAGTCCTGGTCAACGCGAATTGACGTTCTAGTCCCTCCGGCGCCATATCTTCCTTTTTACTTTCGTGTCGGACAATAATCGAACGGCGAGGCCTTCTCTCCGAGGACATTACGCTATCAGGACGTATTTCACCTGGACTTCTTAGTGGGTCCCACTTCTTGTGAGTTCTTGTAATACGCATTTTACTTACCACTTCTACTCGGGACATGGGTATCATAGACAGGACACTATCCAACTACCCAATAAACAGTCCGAACCTATCGAGGGTTGTCCCAATCTTTTAACAGCATAATGACAGTGTCTTCCTGCGTTGTTTTAAAGAAAACTACTGACAATTTAAGGCTCATAAACAGTCATTTGCTATTTATTTATTTTCATTCATTCTCCTTTCCTGTATCGAAGCTTTTCCGATCGGCGATTCAACCCCAGACTCGAATAAGTTGTCCCTGTTCCATCGGGATCTGAAGATAGCATTGTATATGAGCTCCGTTAGACTGGACATAGTTTAAGCCGTCCCATAAACAAACGGGTATCGGGACATCAGTCGGGAGCAGTCGCCAGCCTTTTCTTTCTCCCATCCCCGCAGCAAGTAACTCTGCAAGTGCCGCCCTCGCGCACTGCGCGTGTCCTTGCGATTTGCCACAACACACGTCCAGCAGCGCGACCACCAAATGCGCTCTCCTTCGGATCCCCGAGGTAAACATCGTAACTTCCCGTATCATGCAACCATTGAGCTTTATTCACTATAGACGTCAACCCATTTGAACTAATTTATGATAATAGCAAGCCGACCTCCGGATACACACTTACAAATCACACGTATATATCTGCGAAGTCGCCTTCTTTTTGCCAATTTCGTTATTATCCATCTAAGCGCCCGCCGGGGAATGAGGACTGGACATCGGACGTGCAGTCGATATTTAATCCATTTCTGGCTCGGCAAAAGATTCGCTACAGGAGAGTTGAATGAACGTTCATTTGCTGCGTTTGATTTGAAATGCCGGGGACATAAAATTACCTAATCCAAGGTGGTACCGCGCACACATCTCACAGTCTAATGGCGAAAGGGCTTCGTCGCCGAAAGGCACGTAGCGAAAACGAAGCGCTTCGTTCGAAAAGAAGATGGGAGCTCGGGTTCGCTTGGCGGGTGTCCACCGTTTGTAATTACTTACTTGACCAGCGCAGTTAGTGTCCGTGCCCGCACCGAGGAAGCGCCGTCCCCCGCACGGCCATAAATATGTGATGTCCTGTAATATCATGTGCCAGCTGGACTAAATTGTTACGAATGAGCCGACCGGAACACATTCGGCTTCCAGCTAACACGGAATTGCTACCGAATTATTTCGCGCTATTGTTTCTATCTGGAAAATTACAGGCGTCGTCGCAGCGACGTTTAATTTATAAAATCATAAATATTCACACTACAAGCGTGTGGGCACACCGGCGGCGGGCATGAATATGCACGAACAAACGACTAACGACTAACAACCTAGTGTTGAAAATGTCGTTGTTTTTAGGGGATTGGCGGCGTAATGTGCGCGGTAATGGGGAGCTAGGTAGGCGTACAGATGTAATTTGGTACTTGTTATCACTTGCAGCGATAAAGCTAGACTGTCGCAGGGAGAAAGGGCAAGTACAGTGAAACCTTTGAAATGTAGACACTGACAGAGACTTGTTCATGTGTCTATTTTTTAATTAGTGTGGTTTGGTAGGTATATGAGGTTGTTTTTATAATTTAGAATAATGAATAATATACCTCACCCCTTCCGATTTGAATTAAATTTGGCACACTTATTCTTGGTGCTAAAATAAGTAAAACTACGAAACCAGGGGGTATCTATCCCTAATAGTTTTGAAAATACAGGCATGTATAGTTTTAAATAAAGCGCCTAAAATCGGCAACCACAAATTTTTAAATCACACTAGACGCTGACCTATTTACACCAGAGATTAGGGAATGGTATCGTTTTGTAACTCTTTTCAGCTCTTTACAGTAGTATGCAACATGGCAGGTTTTAATAATAATTATAACCACAAAATTCAAGGTTTTTTTTGTTAAGTACATACTTTAAAATGTTCACAAAATATATTAATTACTTTATAACCATACCAATATTCATGTCAAATATGAATGTGGCAGGATGACGGGATCAATTCTTAAAGTATATAACTACTTGAGGTTGGCGTACGCCAAGTGTGAATTTAAATGAAAATTCAAATCGAAAGGAGTGATGTAAAATTTTAATTCAAAGTATGTCGCGTTGACGTGGCATGACCCTATATTTAGAATTACATATTTTTGAAGTAGGGGTGAACGTTGAACGATGACGCATTGTTGAAACCTGTAGTGCTCCGAAGACGTCGGAAAGCGGCTGATGTTCTTTAATCGAAACCAAGCGTCACAAATCAGGCAAACGTTTGACAGTGTCATTAAGAACGGCCAGTTGTCAGCCCATAGTTCATGATATCGTGCGGTATCAGTCGCGTCCAACCCGCCGCAGGACCGACTTAGCTTCGCAGTCGTAATTTTTCTAGGTCAATTGTCCTACTCAATGCGGAAAACGCATTTGCTGAAATTGTTAATCGGCGCGATAAATTCCAAATGCATTAGTCGTGACTTCCAGGGTACTTGCTTTGTTTATGTATTTTGGTGCAAATGCGAATGAAGGAAGAGTAACAAGATTCTTGGGGCTGTGGACACAACCAGAGCACGATTCGACCCTGTATGGTTAAAAAGGCATCTCTGCCAAGTCGTATATAACTTGCTAGTGACGGCTAGATGATTTTCGGCCGTGATGGACGACGCGATTCTAGCCAAAACTTCGTCCATTCCTTCACAACGCCGTAGAACGAGGGAGAGTTTCATTGGCGAGCGGAGCAATAAGTGCCTTCAATATTGAACTCGCCTTGGTTTACGATGTATCCTCAGGAGGATATTTAATATTTGAATTAAGTATGTCTGGTTATTTGTTTACCTGTAGTTACGCTGAGCATTGCGTAAATTATTCCCGGAGAACGTCGAAAAGCTCGTAAATTGCTGCGCTTAGATATGGATGTTTTCCTGACTCGAGCGCGCTGCGCATTCACATGACAGTAAATGCGAAGCAGTGCCACTTGCTTATCCTGCACCTCCTTTTTTCCTTGTCCTTGCACCGTGCGCGCGCGTATTTATTTTTCTTTATTACCCTCGCACAATTTGCGCTTCTTCATAAAGCTCGCTCATTTGTTTGTTTATGCCACAATCTTTTGTTATTCGCGTACGCGTGCTGGATGTGTGCGGCGCTGTGCAGCTCTTAGAGATGAAGCTGGAACACACCGCACACCGCCCGAATTCGGTTCATATTTAGCGGGATGTTGTAATGTGGTAAATGCATGAAGTAAACGCGGTGTATTAGCGTTCAGGGCAATATATCAGGCGTCGTCGTCGCGTCCTCGCCGCTCCCGTGAAACTTACATCGGAAATTCCGGTGTGGAAACGAAAACTGAAATTATTGCCGCACAAAAATACCGCGTCAATTAATCATCTTGTATGCGACAGCGCAAGAAGCATTAAATACCCTCGCTGTAAAATGGGGCAACAAATTTCAAAAATTCAATTATTAAAATTACAATTCGGTTGAAGAAAGGAAGTTTTCCTGTATTTTATAGGCAATAAATAGATTTTGACGAGACCTATCGTTTAAAACTTATACGAAAGTTGTACCTTGTCTGAGTCAAAAGTTATAGCAATTACAATATGCCTATCTATTCTAATTGTGGGTAATGAATTCTTTGAACCTTTACCTATGTAATGCTATAATTTCCAAGCTTCCAAATGTAGACATAAGAGAAAATCCCCATCGGTGTCCACATTTGGGAGATTTTCCTGCAAATAGATCGAAGTAAA
Source organism: Tetradonia laticeps (assembly GCA_025400035.1). Taxonomy (NCBI): domain Eukaryota; kingdom Metazoa; phylum Arthropoda; class Insecta; order Coleoptera; family Staphylinidae; genus Tetradonia; species Tetradonia laticeps. The sequence goes on from JAODVP010000001.1 coordinate 233,163, forward strand.
ACGCATTTACCATTCCTTTTGTTCCCCAATTTCAATGTGAAATATTCCGCCCCCGTATGTACGGGCCATTCGTCATCAGCGTGCGGGATTGTTTCAGAAACGGCGCTGCAAATGAGCCAGAACAAATCATGTTTAATTGCATCAAAAGGTCTTCGCATTCGACTTTGGGGCCGGCGCCCCTTCCGCGCCGCTTCGCTGTTAAATCAAATTTATGGATAAACTTAATTTTGTTCGAGAGCGCGCGGCGACTCCATGGTGTGCGTGTTTAATTCCTAACCCGTTATTTGTTTTAATCGTCGCCTGCTGCCGTTCAGCGAGCAGGAAGCAAAAACCAAAAGGCAAACAGGCGCTTCCCAATGCGGAATTTACCTGGCTGCGCCACACTTAGCTAAACAACCGTTCATCATTCGATTAGGTATTAGTCCTAAATATTTCCACCCACGGATTTCTCTTGAAATAAATGAAAGCAGTATTGATTCTTTGATTATTTGAGACTATGGACAATTGAGAGAAAAATCAAACTAAAAATTGCGTTTTCATTGTATCACTACTACAATCGACAGTTTTTGAGAACAGGCGATGATTAAAACTTAAACGGTTAAGGTAGCTTAAATATATAGGGGAGACCAGGTCTAGTTGATACATTTTGTTTTGTTAAGCTACAGAGTCTCGTATAACTCGCAAACCATTTGACATAAGACCATTGTGACTGGCTTAATAATATTATTTACAAAAAAAAAATTATAAAAAATTATAAAAAATTATATATCATGATGATGATCCAGCCTGGGTCAAAAACCGCTACTTCTCTGGGTAATTATTGCAGAATAAGAAATAACTTCTCACATTTATTTCGTATTCTGCAGTTACAGTCGCTCAAAAGTTTGTTAATTGTTTTCATTCTAAAACCTTTTTATTCTTAAACTTGCAGACGCGGCCACGCTTCGCTGTAGCTCAAGAACTCCTTTCTCTCCATCTAGTTTGTCCCACTCTTTGCCCCTCCATCCACCCGTTCACCCCACTCAAGATTTCCCTTCCCACTATCTATTATTTTCTATCCATCCCTCCCATTACAACTTGCGATTATCAGTCCCTCCCCGTCCTCCTTCCGACCGCTGTCCATTTACCTGTCACCCCCTCCCGCACTCTCCTTCTTTGTCCATATTATCTTTTGTTATATTACCCCGCGTATTTAGCTATGTTCGTTTCTGTTACACTTTTCACACTAATTGTTCTTTTCGGTACTTATGCGTTTCCTTGCGCACAGCACGCCCTCGTCATATAAATAAATAATCTTCAATATTATCTTCAGTTAATAGATATAAATGTAATTTTTGAGATTATTATTGTTAGAAAATTAATACTATTTGTAATGTAACAGCTTTTATTTATTTATTTATTTTATTTTATTTATTTTAATATTATTTATACAGTAAACTCTCGCTAATTCGGACCTCGACAATTCGTAAATCTCGGTTATTCGTACGAAATGCTCGGTCCCTTGAAAAAATCTCTACAAACCATAAAAACTCAATGTATTTTAGCATCCCTTTACAAATCGTACAAAATTCAGAGCTCGGACGAGCGTGTATGATCGGCTTCTCCCTCCAGAAATGGTACCTAGGTCGCCGAGAACTCGCTATTATTCGTAACTGGACATGTTTCTTCATGGCTGTTTATTTGTGATGTGCGTTCGATTATTTTCTTTTGTTGCCATGCAGAACTAGTTCGATTTCATATTAAAGAATTACGTGATTTATATACTATATCTAGTGTATCTACTACAAAAATTTACGTATTTACAAAACAACCTTTCTAAAAGTCGCTTTTTTTGTTGTCTTCCAATTCTAAGCGTCGATAATTCGTAAGAAATTCTCAGTCGCCTGAGTTACGAATTACCGAAAGTCCACTGTAATTGAAAAACACGAAGGTAAAAAAAAACGACACCGGTCGGAAATAATATAAATTGATTATTGATTACGCACTTCGACAATCTGGGGTCAATTAATCTGCGCAGAATGAAAAAATTAATTCAGAGAAGTTAAAAATATGTAGAATCTTTACACAAAGACCGTAGCTCTGTAGCTCAGCTGGTTTTTGCAGCTGAGCTTCTTATTTGCTACTTATTTCAACTCACGCAGAGCGGCTCTCTAGGAGTGTTGATTTATTTAACAGGTCGTAAAACCCTTAATGCAAGCCACTACAGGCGCTCCAATTAAAATGCATAGAGGCGCTACCTGCTACTAGCGTGGGTTCATTTTTATAAAAAAAATACAATTTATTAGCTTCCCAATTGACTACCGTAAAATTCTATGCAAAAAATTTGTGTTTTTCATTAATTTATTCTGCAAAAAGTAACTGAGCTACAGAGCTACGGTCTTTGTGTAAAGATTCTACATATTTTTAACTTTCTGAATTAAACTTTTCATTCTGCGCAGATTAGTTTAGCCCAGTTTGTCTTAGTGTGTTATTACTGCTGAATATAATATTTTCTATATTCATAATGGTTAGATCTTTAAAAACTGACATGAACGTCGAGCTTGTCTTAGTCAAAAGTTATAGCAGTTGGCAGTTGAAAACCTCTCTTATAACCTCAATTTTACAGACGTGTTCTCGTCAAAAAAAAAAACAACCAAGAAATGTTAAAAACACACCTTCGGAAACGTATCAAACGCATGCGAACGTGATATCTGGCGCGAGCAAGATATCAGCTCA
>JAODVP010000001.1:250183-264924 GCA_025400035.1 Tetradonia laticeps
TCTCCTTCATCTCCTTCATCTCCTTCATCTCCTTCATCTCCTTCATCTCCTTCATCTCCTTCATCTCCTTCATCTCCTTCATCTCCTTCATCTCCTTCATCTCCTTCATCTCCTTCATCTCCTTCATCTCCTTCATTTCCTTCATCTCCTTCATCTCCTTCATCTCCTTCATCTCCTTCATCTCCTTGGTCTCATTCATCTCATTCATTTCATTCATCTCCTTCTTCTTATTCCCTGCGTCCTCCTCTTCATCCCCTATTTGGTCATGTTTCTCCATCTTCTCCCAATGTATCTCTTGTTTATTCTCATATGTCTCCTTATTCTCATTCGTTCCTCTCCTCCCTCTTTTCCTTCTTTTCCTTCCTCTCCCTCTTCTCCTTGCTTTTTCCCGTTTTTTCTCCACTTTCGTTTTTCTTTTTCTCTCCTCCTTCGTACTTCTCCCTCCTCTTCATCCCTTTTCTGCTCATGTGTCTCCATCTTCACCTTGTTTATTCTTATATATATTCTGCTCCTCCTTCTTCTCCTTCCTCTCTTTCTCCTTTATATATTTTTTTCTTTCATTCTCCATCCTCCATCCTCTCAATCTTCCATCCTCCATCCTCCTTCTTATACCGTTCTACCATACCAACGTTTGATCTTTCAACTAATGTGCTAACTTTTACTTTAACTACCAAAATTCGTTGATGTAGGTAATTTTCGAGGATCTTTAACTCATTCTGGGATAATAATGCATTCTGAGAGATGATTGTTGCCATACTAGGTGCAGAATTAGGTTTTTTGAAACCATATTTATTTAAATCCATTTTTTAAACAGTCTTGAACAGTCTAAGGCCCGCGGGCCGCGGTTTGTCCACCAAGATCAGGGTTTTCCAATGTTTTATTTTATTATTTCTTTCTAAAAATTAAACGATTCATTCCTACTCTGACTGATTCCCCAGTTTGAGAACCCGAACCATGGGTTTTCAGTGTGTGCGCCAAGGCACAAACGGGAATTAAATATCTATGAAAAATGGTCATAGAAAAAACAAATGATGGATCTGGAGGAAGTATTTGCAGCCTTAATTCTATTCATTTCAATGTGGTTCTCGATTAATAAAAAGTTGAAGACTATGAAACACCCGGAAGAATTTAATAAAAAGTGATCCAATTTTAAAATTGAGAAAAATGATTATTTAAATAAATAATAAAAACAAAAACAACAACACCTTTAAGCCAAACACAAAATGACTCCATTTCAAATCTCAATATTCCTGCCTAAAATTAAGTATGAAAATACAGCACGTCTCCATTGATTTAAGTTAATTGCACCGATCGAAGCAATTTTCCCTGTATTTACAAGGATACTTCCTGCGTATTTTTCAGATCGCAAGCCCGAGGGGTTTAATGCACGCCGAGAAATCGGCTGGCGCAGTGAAGCAAGCGACCATAACAGTTAAGAAGAGTTTTTCACACACCGTCAGTAATTTTTACGATGGTCGTATCTTCTGCTTTACCCTCGTTTCAGTTGGGACTCATTCTCAGTCAACCAATTAAAGCTCCGTATATTTAAGCGCCCGTGCCGGCACGCCGAAGATGCAATTTCTATAAATTGTTATTACACTATATTCGGGGCGGGCCCCGCAAAACGCTATCGGAAAGTTACCGGCATCGGTCTTTTCATAAATCGCGCGGCCTCGTGCGCTTGTTGTGGAACATTGGCGCGCGCGCAAACTTTTGTTTAACAGGCGCGACTGTAAAAAGATATCAGCGCCGCGAATAAATTCCGTTCACGCGAATGAAGAGAATGAGCAAGGCCCCTCTTAAAGCACATTCTACAAGAACTTATTACTAATTACTTTTTTCGGTTGCGCAGCTCGCACGTAAGAGATCCGTCTCATAAAATCTAATTACTCTCCAAAAATGCCACCCTCGCGCTGCAACCGCCCCCGGTTGCCTCAGCTGCCGGCGTAAATCTATCGTACGTGCCTATTGCGTCGGTTTCTTGTCATGCCATCAAGCACTTATTGACTTGCAATCAATTTTAATGAAATGTTATCAATTCAAACATTTTTACTGCTTATGATATTGCGTTTGTTTACTTTCAAAATTATTTACGTGCCCAAGGCAAGAATTTTTCAGGTTGGCTGCAAATTTGCCATTTTTGCGTGTCTCAATCCATCCAACAATTTTTGTTAAGACTACACAAGATTTTCGGAAGACGATTCTCATAATTAAAATTAGCAAGGATTTGTATTTTGTGGTGTTTTAGCTACAGGATCTCGAACTTCGGGATTGAATTCAAGCTAATACATTCACCGCAGATCATAGCAAACCATGGTGTATAGAATACCGAAAGCTTTGTTTCTGATATCTCTTATAATTTTAGAGTAAGAATGAGACATCTACAGATTGAGCTTCCCAGCAACCTGTCTAAAATTAAAAGAGATTTCGGTATGTGGATCCTAGCATTCAATTTTGAAGGTTCTGGAGTGCTATTTGCTCTGTTTTGAACTACTTGTTTCTACTGGAAGTAAAGAAGGTTATCAAAATTTAAGAAGAAAATGTTGGAATTGAAAATTTGGTTACTATGGGAATTCAAATTGTAAAGATAAGGGGCGCTGATAATCTAATTGGTGAGGCAATCAACCGACAATTGGTGGATTCAGGTTCGAGTCCTGATCACAGCTATCTTTTCTTTATAATTTGAATTTCCTTTAAAAACATCACTGTGGATGGATTTAACAAAAAAGTCCGCTCGACTGATTTTAGTACAGAAAAATTGGTAATTTTTGGTTTATTTTTTTCAGTCAAGACATATTCCAGTTGCAACGTTCATTTTTCCGTAAAAAATTATCAAAGTTTTCGAAACTCTTATTGAAAATTACGTAAGACTCCACCGTTTTATTTCACTTCGCGCCGCGAAGAGCAATCATTTGAGACATGTATATATGACTGCACCCAATCAACCCTCGCATGCGCCAACGCCGTGGGGAGAAATAAAGATGGATGATATTGTTGTATGCTTCACTGTATGTGCGTATTTTGCTATTCCTTTTTGCTCAGTGTTTCGAAAAATAAAAACTCAATTCACTTATGAAAAGCTATGAATATATAAAGCTGAAAAGAGATGAAATATTAAAAGTACGTCTTAAACTGCAATTCGATTGGTTGTTCGACGCACACCCAGTTATTCGCTGATGACGTCTAATCTTGAATTTTACATTCCAAAATTTCAAAACTTTAACATTTTTTTGCGGAAAATGAACATCTGAACTGGAATATTTCAAGATGGGAAAAATAAAGCAAAAATTACGAATTTACTAGAATAATTCCTAGAATCAACCCAGCGGATTTTTGACTCATTTTAGACCTAGAAATCTTCTATATACTTCGAAATTTGTTTTATTTTCGATTAAAACCGGAACGAACCTTAAATTACCACCAGTCAATTCACAAGGTTTCGTGCAATATGAGCTAGATTTTCAACTTCTTCCGGAAGTGTCTCAAGATACGAATTTGTGAAAATTTAGGTAGCAGATATTACTATTTAAAAGCAAAATACTCGACATCACGCGAAAAATATACGTAAAACTTCCGGAAGTGAACTGAATTGCCACCAGCTATAAGATTTTGGAAAGCGGTTCTCAACATTCAATACAGCACGATTTGCTGTAAAGTCCGCCAGATATTCAATTTTCGGTGTCGATCGGAAGTGATCCAAATTACGAATTTATCAAATTTTGGAAATAAAAAGTTGGAATTTAGAAATTAAAATTTTGAGATCTTCAAAAAAAAAAGAAGATAAACTTCCGACCTAAACCCAAAGTAACCTTAATTTTCCATAATTTAGCAGGTGTTTTAATGTTAGCTAGATTTTCAACTCCCAATCTCAAACAGCAATGATCCAAAATACGATTTTATAAAAATTGGAAGAATACTTTGGAGTTTAAAATTTTGACAGCATTAAAAATGTATATATTTAGCTTCCGGTCCTACCGGAAGTAACCTAAAATTTGAAAATTGACACACAAATCAGCAAATAACCCTTTGGTAATTCAAAATATTCGACGTAATGCCTCTTGGCCGAAAAAAGTCTATAAAAGTCATTGGGGCGGAATGAACGACAATAAACTATGAGAATAAATCAGCGACGGACACGCGATACGCGCTTGCGGAAAGGCGAAACATTTCTGCAAAGGCAACGGTATGTGAGGACGAAGACAGAGGGGTGAGAGATGCTCTTAACTGCCATCATATGGAATCGGAAAAAATCAGGACACAAACAAAGTCCACTCAATGTTGGACAGTTGCGACAATAAATTGGTGATTCAGTAAATCACACTTGGGTTTTTCTATGTCTAATGCTCCATGTAGAAGATAACATTCTTCTACCTTGGAGGAGGAGGAGGAGAAGAAGGAAACCGCCCGAAATTAAATTTTATCCCCCGGCTCACAATTACAACTCCAGGTTGTCGCCTACACGATCGCTCGCGGCCATCCATTTTGATATAGTTGCGCGCTGCGGCAGCCGCGACCAGAGATGGAATAATAACTCACGCCAATTCCAAACGCCATTTACTTTATTTATGTAGCGTGATTCATCATACACTTTGATTAGTTTATGGCTTTTATGGCGCGGAATGTGAGTTACGCTGATGCGCGTATTTCTACACATCACTGCGCCAATCGAACGAACACCTCGCGCTCGGGGCGGGCCCGGCCTATTTCGTTCCGCACGGCTCGAAAAGTTTATCAATATTTATTGCGGGCGAAACGTAAGCGCGTTTCGTATTTACATTGCGGAACGCGTGTTTTCGCATTCGACATCATCGCGCGGCCGACAGGCGCGAAACGAACGACGTCCGCATGCGTTTCCAGGAGGCGCGCGTTCCATTCGCGCATTAATTTATGCCTTCAATCAGCAGAAAATCATCACGCTGCACTTTCCTCTCGCTGGAGGCGAACGCTTGCGGACGCTGTGGTATTGGCACGGGTCATCGTTTACCAATAATGTCCTCCTGCCTGCCGGATAATCGATGAGTCAGTTGTTCGTGGGATTTAATAAAACAGACAATCGGATTTAATGATTTATCGCTTTTGAACACAGAAAAAACTCTTTATCTATCTACTTATTAGCACAGTCAATAAAAACATTTTCAATATGTTTTTAATATGTTGTTGGGATTAGTATCAGAGATCTAAATTGAAGTTTACAGGTTGGAAATAGTTGTGCTAACTTTTTCGCACGCGATGAACACCAAATTTTTTCGATCTTTCATTATATCTTGTAAAATATGTGTTTTTGGAAAATGCAAAATAGATAAAATTTGCTATTATATGAGACTAAATTTAACTCTGTAAATTACATAAGAGTTACGGCATGTTTTGTGGCAATAGTAAAATTTTCAGATTTGCTCAATTTCACTGAAATTTCTGGAAAACCATTCACCCTACGAGAAACATAATGAAGTTTTAAGAAATCCACATATGTACAGCAAACCATTCTTCCAAAACTCTTAAAAAACTAAAATACGGAAGAATAAATATGTTAGTAAGTACATTTCATATGGCTAAAATCTCAAATGAACACCCAGTTCTGAAATTTTAAGATGTTGTAAGGATCAGTATCTCTCCTCTAAATCCAAGTTTGCATGATATGTGCTAATCTCGCAAAATCGTAAATTTTGGATAATTTCTTCGTTTTTTTTTACAATATATCTATCCCAAAGTATACATTTTTAAAAAAGTGTTAAAATATATTAGCTTCATTATAAAATGATACCAATATCAACTCTCGATATACTAGATTGCAGATATCTATAGCTCTCTCAAGGCACATGCTTTTTCATAAAACTTAAATTTCCTGTTTTATTGAAGTTTAGCCGAAAATTTCGTGATAGAAAGCAGTGTTCTTCCGAGACAAGATGAAGTTGTAGCATGATAGGTTTCCCAATATAATGATCTAAAGTTAAACAAAACTAAAAATTTCATTATTGAAGAAAAAATACCATTTTCTGTATAGCTGTTTAATCTGTAATTCCAGGAAATTTAATTGGAACAATTAATATTTCAAACTCCATAGTAATATAGTGAGAAAATATCAAAATTATTCGTAAATTACACAAACTAATGTTACCCAAACATACACTCACAATCAGATCAATAAGTTTGTATATTAAAAGACGTAGAATTTCGCGGAGATTTCAATTACAGAAAAAGATTGTGTTTTGAAAATCCAGTTCGGACATGATCCTCAAAATCTAACCTTTAAAATTTTTATCGCGGGCATAGTTTTGGCGCGTTTCTGGAGTTGTAATCTTCGCCAAATTTTACTTCTTTTAATATACAAACTTTTTGATCTAGGTGAACAAATGTTTTGGTATAATGAAATATAGAAATAAATGTGGTTATTTTCTGAATGTATTACTACTATTACTAGTACTGGTGAAACTTTCCATGCATCATTCTGAAATATGCAGACTTTTATCTGAATTTTTCCAAAATTTTAAAAAGATACGTTTTTGAAAAATTTTAAGTCAACATCTGCTTTGAAAGATCTAGAAGTTAAAAAAGTCTAAAACCTATCATGCTATAGATATAGTAAATAAGAGTTTTCAAAACTTGCAGTTTGCTTCTTACTCAATTGTATGTCGTGTTTCCGTAAAATTGCAATTTTTATCAAACATTAAGGGCCTTACTTGAAAACTATAATTCTGAATTTCCTATCTATAGGTTTTCTATGGTTTTCCTATTCATGTGAACCATGAGGATCAAAGAGGATCAAATTCAAAATTTTCAAAAATTTGGTTTTACTTGATGTGGAATAATTGCTTCTTGAAGAGCTGTATCTCCGCTCCCGTGAAACCGCAAGAGTTGATTTTGGTGTCATATTGTAGAAAATGTATTCTATTTTAAGAACGAACAAAGGTTTTGTAATTTTAAATTTCTTCGATTTAGACTGCTGATACTGCTCCTCACACCATATTAAAAAAATCGAAACTAGCCAACCATTTTCAATTTTAGCCATTTTTAATGCGTTATTGACTGCCCTATACCTAGCAAAACAAAATATGTAGTGAAAAATTGAATGACGAACAGCACAATCACATGAAAAATTAAATAAAATGTTTGTTATCATTATTGTTGGTAAACGTTGACCGAACCCAACTGTAAATAACAATAAATTGCCGACAACGAGCATAGATTATAATTGATGTTTTAAATTATATTCGGGCGCGCGTCCGTGGGGGTGGCGGCGCGGTCGTGTGGAGTGGAGGTGGCGAGCGGTGCTCTCGAAAGTTCGGCCGGCGCGCGCGTAACCCGGTTTAATTTATACGTAACGAAGAGTATAATTTGGTGTAGGACGAATATTATATATAAATCAAACATACACGTATTATATGCATGAGGGGGATTACAATAATGGCTCGGTGCGCTGCGCGCCGCTGCAAAAGAGGCGCGTGATTGAAGTTATCTGAGCAATATTTTACGCCGAGGCGTCGCGAGTTAGGCGTTTATAATTGCGCAAGAGCTTTGTTTGCTACCTACCACCTACTACCGAATTCACCACATGCATACACAGCTGCATACATCGTCGTCGGGAAAGACCGCTCCGGTTTTGAGAGACTAGAGAGGACTGGAGACGAGAGAGGGTTGCAATTCTCCATGCGCCATCGTCAAAACGTAATTTCACACGACGGGGTCGCCGGTGCTATCCTGGCGCGATGAGCAGGAGTGAGGGTGCGCGTGCAAAACCCCTTGATACTAATAACAATAACGATAACTATAGATAACTAGTAAACGCCATCGGATGGACATGTCTGTCGCTGGACTGCAGATTGGAGATTTGAAATAGACCGGACGCTGAAGGTTTTAATCCGTATTGCTGGAGCATAAATCTTGACTATTTTAATATGGGGTTTAGGTTAACGTCAAATAAGTTATGGGTTAGGGGGTAAAATGCTAAAAAGTGACATTTTTGATTTCAAATAATGGTCTCTTTAATGTTAAAATGTGAGTATGGTTCTGAGTAGGCAAACAAGCTGTAGGCGAGTCTTATAATAGACCTAGATTAAATACTTTTCATCTTTTGAAGTCTACACTTATTTTTTTGTATACATCTGAAAATATGATTCATATTTAAAATACTGGGAAATGTGAACCAACAGTAATTACAAATAAAGTACAAAATTGTATGTATTTTAAATTAAACTGTTATGAGGGTGATCCGAAAATAACTTTGCCTCAGGCCATTTTAAAGTGACTGTGATCACAGTTGTTAGAACAAATGCAAGAAAATATTAATTAATAATTGTTTTAAAAGGAAGTATTTGAGCTTTGACACTTTCTGTGCTCATTCTAGATAACTTGCGCCACTGTTCGTACCATACGAATCAATGGACTTTATCCTGCGCCTTCACCAAACAGTCATCGAATTTCAATTTTACCAAGAAATTGGATTGCAAGAAATATCTAGTATAGATCTCCTCAATATTTAGAGATTTCTTAATCATGTCTGACTAAGAATAAATATATAAGTAAAGAGATTATATTTTAAGAAGCGTGAATGAAGCCTTATTTCTTGGAGGGTTACCCATACAAAAATTGAAATGATAATGTAGAGTAGTGTGGCAAATGGGTGAGTCAAAATGCCGCTCGATTGATTTTAGTATAGAAAAATTCGTAATTGTTTGCTTTATTTTTTGCCGTCACGGCATATTCCAGTGGAGACGGTCGGGAAATTGTTAAATTTTTCGAATTTCTGCATATTAAAAACATAGCATAAAAGCAAAGCTGAGCTATCTGTATCCTATTTGTTGAATCGCACTCCGAACAACCAATCGAATTACAATAAGTTGAAGGCGTACTCCTAATCTTTCATCTTTTTTCAGCAATATAGATTCATATTTTCTCATAAGGAGATTGCGTTTTTGTTTTACGCGAAACGCGAATCAACGAACAAAAAGGAGGAACAAAATATGTGCACATTCAAATGCGCGTGAAGCATACAGCAATAGTTTGCATCTTTATTCTTCATGCGGTGCAGCAACACGGGGTTGATTGGATGCAGTCACATGTACATGTGAAGTGAAGTGAAATAAGAGGGCGGACTTTTACGCAATGTACATCAAGATTTTCGAAAACATTGATAATTTTTACGCGAAAATGACCGTCTCAAATGGAATATGTCTTGACAGCAAAAAATAAAGCAAAAAATCACGTATTTTTCTATATTATAATCAATCGAGCGGCATTTTTTTTATTTTAAAAACGACCCACAGTGTAATTATTGTTAAAAATATAAAATACATTAGATTTGTCACGGATATTTTGGTGCTACTTTGGTAATTAATTAAATTTTTTTCATTGAAAACCATAAAACATTGCAAAGTTATGACTGTTTTTAACACTAATTCCTAAAAAAGAAACTTCATAATTTCCTTAATAATATTTGTTCTAAGTATAAAATGTTTACGCCCTCCCTTTGCATCTTTGCATCTTAGATGCAATTAAGCACGTACAATTTTTTAAAATTCATTTCTAATTGAAGAACTGAGAACTACTGGGGTGATGGTTGGCGCATTTGTTTACTCCAGACAACATGGGCAACCGTTCGTTCCATAAGAGGTAATAGATTTTTCCCGGCGCCATTGCCAAGTAAAGTATGGCAAAATAATTTTCTGAAATGAAAATCATAAAATTTCATGTAATGTCTCCTCAATATTTGGGATGTACCTGGTGAACTTTGACATTCAATAGCTGAAAAAACATTAGAGATAAATTTATTTATTTATTTTATACAAAACAAATTAAACCTCATTTCATAAAGAATAGATAAGAATATGAAAAATTCCAATAACTCCATTCATATGTCACGGATTTTCGTATTACCATTTTGGCAATGAATGGAATCTAGTTAAGTTAATTAAATAATTCAAAAAGCAGTGTATATAGAAATAATGCAGGTATGTTACCTAATTTTTTCATTGAAAACTATTAAATATTATCAAAGTTATGACTCATAATTCACAATTTTACACAATTATTCCCAAAATTTTCGTCTTTATTTGGAAAATAATTAATTATGTTGATTATATGTGTTTTAAATATCAAATTTATATTCTTTTATGAATGCTCATAATATTTTTTATATACCACAATTTTTCTTGATTTTGATATGAAGATGTCGCATTAATCTTGAAAAAGTAAGAAGACTCCTATCTCCCTATCTTTACTGTAATATTCTCATTACAGTAAATCTAGTTTGTGAAGTATCTTTGATCTGTTAGGCTAAATACTTATCGGATTTACAGACAAAATGAGCAACCGTTCGTACTACAATATTAAAGACACTTTGACGGGCGCCTTTACCAAGTAGGACTCATAATTGAATTTTATCGAAGGAAAAACAAGAAATTTCACGTATTCTTGTTCAGGTTTAAATAGTAATATCTGAAAATCCATTAGCGACAAATATATTCTATAAAAACTAATTTAAACCATAATTCTTAAAGGATTACATATAAAGAATTCAATTGTTTACATTAAATAGTATGGAAATCATTGTTAAAAATATAAAATGCATCAGATTTGACAAAGATTTTCGAGCTACTACTTGAACAAATAATTAAGAAAAAACTAATAATGTTAATTAAATGTTTCTAAAAGCACTGTATACGGAAACTATTTAGGTATGTTATCTATGCGTTTCATTCAAAACTGTAAAATAGTGTTAAAGTTATAACTAATAATTCACAACTTTACAAAACTTTATTTATTATCATTCCCGTCGTAAAAACGAATAGGCAAAAAAGCCGAAACGTGTGAAAACTGAGTACGGTTTCACCGTTCGGGTAAAAAAACGAATCGGCGAAAAAACCGTACCATGTGAACTGAGCCTTAGGCTATCGGAATTAACATAACTAAATAGATTATGTCCGGCGCCTTCGCCAAGCAGGACTCGAAATCTGATTTTATAAAAAACAACTTAATGTGTTCTGTTTCAGTTTTGAATACTAATGTTTGAGAAACCATCTGCGACAAATATATTTCTTAAATTAATGAACCCTTATTTTATTGAGTAGTACGGATAATTATGAGGAAACTAAGTTAATGAAAGTTTTAAAAAAACAGTGTATACAAAAACTATTCAGATATATTGTATAATGTATACAAACGTAAATTTTAAAAAAGAAAGAAAACGGAACATAATTAATGTTCTTAATCGCTAATGTTGTAAATATTAATAATATCATATTATAATACAATATGATCCTCAATAAACTTTTATGAAGTTTCAGCATTTTCATTGATTTTGCATTAAAGATGCCAAGACAAAATGCGAGAACTACGAATTGAATCATCTGAAATCTTTACTGCAATATTATATTACTTATAGAATCTATAAACCACTAAAATTAGAGCCATCAAGCCGTCACGCTAAGTACTTATCTGACCATCCTCATAATTTACGGATGTACCCAGTGCATAACAAAAATAAAGCCCGTAGTTGATTTTAGTTTTAATAGGAAAGCTTGAGGTGCTCGGGACGAAACTTAACTTGATTAACAAACCGCTGCGGGCCATTAGCGCCTGACCAAGACCTGCGTAACGAGTTGCATACTAGAGAAAAACATTAATGCGTCTGGTAAAATCCTAGTAAAAGCGCTACCTCACCCGCTCCGTCGTCTAACTAACTAACGGTCAAGTCGTCGCTCGTTTTTCAGGCCAGCAGCAGAAACAGCTCCTCCAACAAGTGCCCACAACTGCCACCATCTATAATGAGGGTAAACTATGTACATTTAGCATACTATAACTTTATTTTATTTAAATTGGAATGGTGCAAAATCCTCAAACTAAGCAAAATAATGTAAGCAAAATGCAAACCATTTGCCGGGAAGTAATAGCTAAAGTGTTTTCTAAATTTAATCGAATGCAACGCAAACGAATTTACATTTAATGAAGTAATTGTGTCGCTGGGATTATGAGCGCAAGATAAAGAGCTGTCTCACTAGGTTATAATACAAGTACGTAGACTAGGCTAGTTTGAGTTTGAAGCTCGGACTACTCATTCCGCCGCGCTGCGGTAGATTCGCTACAAAGTGTTGGAAGTAGATTGAACCGATTACCCTCCTCGAACACGATTGTCCTGGTTTGCTCGTCGAGGGACGCGCCATGCACGAGCGCGAATTACACAGCCGAAAGTAATACGAGAGCCGAGATAGTCTTTGGTCTGGTGCGTTCGTTACGTGAATCTGCTTGACCGGCATGGTCGTAAGGACCTGTGCGGCGGTCACGTCATTCATATCTGGGTAATGTCTTGTCCGTGGGTTATTGGATGTGTTAATACCGGTGTCGGACAGCCCATAAACACAAGACGGGCAAGGGCACAGATGTCGCCCGGACAGTCGTTACATCCTGATTACGCCACTTCGGGCTCGTAAAACCGCGCCGGCTCCGAACTTCCGCCAGCGAGGGCATGAACAGCCGAAAATGCAAACTTTCACCTAGATTTACCCCGATTTTCTGTTTTTAACATGATTACATGGAGAGTAAATCTAAAAAATATAATTCGTTATATACACGTCATATAGGATACAGACAAACCACTTTTTTGCTAATTTGTACGCAATTCTTGCTCTGCGCATTATTATGATAAGATGTAAGACTACTACTCCCTTTTTATCATTTTCATCCGGGCGCTGGTGATAAACAACGCGCAGAAGGAATAAAGACTCGGTTTAATATCGTAAATAAGCACTCCCCCTGTTCGTACCGCCCCCGCTGCCGCCGCACGTGCACGCGCGCTACCAGCATGCATGTAGATGCGATATATTTATTTTTATCTTTGCTAAAAATCCGACTGCACATCTCCGCCCGCCGTGCGCGCTCGTATCTCTTCGTGTGCTCGTTGTGCGCGGCCGCTTCCTGCAGGAGCGGGCTTAGCCCACGCTAAGTCGTTGCAGGCGAACGACGTTCGTCGACGGGCGTTGAGGGATGTGCGCAAGATGCGCGAGTGTGATGTGCTCGTTGCTGCCGCTAGTCTTTTACTCTTTATCTCACCCAGGGTTCCAATAACTGCGATCTATGATGCCACTTTGTGCGCGCCGAATGCAGGAACAAAACGTGGCGCGCGGGAAAGAAAGACACACACGAATTGCAGCGCGATAGGGTGAGAGATGCGGCGCATGATGCGATGAAAACGAATAAGGAATAAAGTAATAAGGAACGAATGAGTCGGAGCTGCAAGCTGCAGGATGCAGGATGCAAGCTTCCGGCGTTGTGTATGCAAATTGCTAGTGGGAAAGTGTTGGGCTGACGAGACAAGCTCCGAGTTTGTTCTGCTCGAATATGTGAATATATTTTCGCGAGAAACGTCACTAACTCGGAATAATCATCAAATCAAATTTGTTCGTGAAAATTCAACTAATAACTACAAGTTATATTAGGTTGTAAGATAAATTCCTCCACAAACAACAACTGAAACCATTGACTAGGTCAAAAATTTATATAAAATCAAATTTTACGCTGTCGTTTACAATGAAAAGCAATGAATTTTACCCGGCGCCTTCACCAAGCATGACTCGTAACAAGTGAGGGAATAAGACACATATGAATCCGAATGAACTGAAATTTTGACTGTACTTAACTAACAAGAAGAATTACATGATAGTAAATCTTCTTGTTATACTGGCACTACAGGACTGTGAGGAAAAGTACTTTGGGCTATTTTCAAATCTCTTGCTTCCCCAAAATCTTTTGCGCGGTTATAGATAAAATGTAGAAACGAAAGGAAATGAAAGATGTAATGATAATAATATTGAGAATCGTTAATGGAATAAATAAGCCGGCTACATTATTACAATGATTGTGTTTCCGTTACAATTATCCTACTTTTGCATAAGATAATCTCAACTACATGCATTTCTGCATAGGTAAATAGGTAAATCAAACGTAATCTAATTATGTTTCTCAGGTAATGCTGTAATGTATCGTTAGATTCTCATTAACCGCTTATACTTTCATTTACAAAGACGTTAGCAGCAGGTTTTTGCGCTATTAAAATATATGCAACGGCAATAAGCAAGAGATGAACGGCGATTAGTGGTGAATAATTACAAATAATAAATTTTGTATATTAATAAAACACAAGCAGCAATGGATTTATCTCATGTATTAAACAGGGTAAGGTGGACTAAAATTTATATATTACTTCTGTCCTTTAACTCTGAAACTTATATATTTTTTAAAATTGAGGAAAAAACGGGCAACTTTTTGAAAAATTTAGTCAGCTCTTTGTTTTATGACAGAAATATTCAATTTTTTAATTCTTTATTTAGAATAAACAGCCCAATTATTTTTCTTCATTATACATATACAAATTTCAGACTTTTCACAATATCTACAATAATAACACAATAACTCAAAAATGAAGCAAGTGTCAAAATCGCAAATAAAAATATTCAAACAAGGGATATTTATCTCCAATAATTTTTTAAATATAGATAGCTAGGTAAAGTTTCCAAAGAAGCGTTTTGAAACGAAAAAGAACTGGTTTAGAAACCAGTTAAGCGCCACATGTTTTAGGAATGAGTTTTCTTTACTGTTTATTGTTCAACAGATATTAATGCATGTTTTAGCATAGAGTAAAACGGGGGAACTTGAGATGCCTTCTGAAAAATATTCGTCATCGCTTTGTTTTAAGTCAAAAAATTCTATTTTTTTAGAATAACTAGTTTAACCATCTGACTACATCATATAAA
>JAODVP010000001.1:265024-309105 GCA_025400035.1 Tetradonia laticeps
ACTTGCACGGTGAGATAGCTTTTGTCCACGACTACATAATATCAAAATTACAATTTGATCCGAGCACTTTCATAAAAAAGACAAAAATTTCCCAAGGGGATCTCGGAAAAATTTGAAAGTTGCAGAACGGATATAGATTGAGTTGAGGAAGTCATTTCTGAAGTTATTTTTAAATGATAATGAAAAAAAAACTTCAGAAATGACTTCCTCAACTCAATCTATATCCGTTCTGCAACTTATTGGAGTTATTAAAGATTTTTGAAAAATGACATTTTCTTGAAAAATAATTTTTAAACAATAATACAATACGTGAAAAAAAAACGTAGATCTGTAATCAAATAAGAAAATTTTTATCACATATTATACCAAGAGTTGAATAAAAATAGTTAAATATTAAAAATTCATATTTTCGACACAAATTGTAATTTAAAGAGGTTATTGAAATGTCAAATCCCAAGATTGCTTTATTTTTACCAACCTGTTCCAGCACTTTGCTGTACCATCTTCAGTAATAACTAATATATGACGAGAATTGTATGCTGTGAGTACAATACTCGAAAGATGAGAAAATTAATTAATGTCTATCAACAAATTGTAATGTCGCAAAACTATAAATATTATTATAATCAGCAAGAAATGCCACATTGAATACAAGTTTAAAACATTGCAAAATTTCACATTCAAAAAAAAATTATCCGAGCCCTTTTCCGAAGAAGTATTTAGATAAATTATAAAATTATTGCGTGTTTATATAGAGATTGCTTGTGCGAAAACAAACTGTCTACAATTTTTGTTCTCCGAATAACCCCCGGCAGATTTCATCTAAAAGTAAATCGAAGACTGCTCTACAGACTATCTCGATAGTCTTTTCATCTAGGCCTATATTAATAAAGACATCTCCGCCACTGGTGATAGGGATATGAAGTAAACAATCATTGAGTTGAACATGGGAGGATTGGCCACACCTAGGCCTACATTAGTTTGATAATTGACACCAGTGCCCCCTAGTGATATAGGTTGGAAGTTAGCGCCCATTGACTTGAACACGAGAGGATTGTCTACTAAAGACACGCAAAGTGCAAATCTCCCTCAATCAAAACAGATGTGGAGAATAATCATTTCTCGACAAAATCAAAGTTTTTTCCAACGCGTGATTCGTAAAATTCGAAAAATTGCATAACTATGGCGTCCATTTTATGCTACTTCTAATCTAATGAGATATCAAATGCAATTTCATCCCTAGCGGTTCGCGTGAAAATCGAGATTTTCCTACACGTGATTCGAAAAATGGCATAATTTTTGGGTACTTCTAATCAAATTCGGGACACGCAAGTATCACAGATCCGAAGAATAACTCTTTCTCTTTGATATGAGATATCATGCACAATTTACCTCTACTTTTCCGACGTGTGATTCGCAAACTCAGCATGGAGAAACTGGAACAAGCTCGTAGCAAGTCCTTTGCATACAAGTTATATTACTAAACAATGCAAATAAAATGACAAAAAATAGAATAAACATAGAAGCGACAACTGATGTTTAAACAGAATCTACAAAATCCTAGTATATTCTGGTTTAGGGTGTAAACATTTTTAAATAAGTCATCATTTTAAATTTTTTAATTTGTTTCTTATTTTCTTTTTTTGTTTAACACTAATGTCTATCGTTTCGTTCTACAACTTCACCAACTGAGACATAAATGAAAAGAATATTTTACAATAATTAATAATAATAATAAAAAAGAAAAATATTTTATAATTACAATGATAATAATAAAGTAACAGCTCGCCTGCGATTTGTTAATTACAATTCGATATTACTTAGGTGATATTAAGATGTGGTAGTAAATGTGTAGTTTCTTTATATATTTTTGTTTTTTTTTTCTGTTTATGAACTCTCATTATGTACACAATGATGATGTACACTATACACACTTGAATAGAAGATGTTTATCCTCTGATTTCAACTGTAGGTGCAACTGTGGAAAGAAACGAAGAACATATAAAACGTATAGACGATGAAGTTAAAAAACATAAAAATTTAATTACCGGATGGAGTACAAATTTGTTGAATGTACTTACCAATGCTTAATGATCATTATATTGTCAATAAAATGAGTAACGCCACGCAAACATTGCAAACTGGTCCTCTCTGTTTGATATAGATTGTCCAGGGATGCGCGCTTGTTACCTACTTTCTGTTAAGACTACACAAATGTTAGTGAGCCACGCAAAATATAAAAACACACTTGGAATACACCACTGTCACAATGTAGTATGTTTGGAATTCCAATGCTTCGCTTGTGGTGTTCGTCAGTTGAACCTTGGAAAGTTTTATTATGATCAACGTAACATTTTGCTTTAACGTGTCAACATGTGTATGTAGTGTCATTTGTGAGTACAATTTTCAACGACCTTACAAATAGTATTATGTATTTGCTTCTTACTTGAAGATTCATTATTAATAATTAATTTCTGTATGTACAAATAACTGTTACTAACTACGAAAGAAATTATTTTGTGTTCATTTTCTGTTTTCATAGAAAATTCTTGGACAAATAGTTTCTCTAAACACTCAAAATACAAAAAGTCATTAAAGGAGCGTAGTATATGGCGATACACATATCCGTAATAAATACTAAGAAGATAAATATTCATCGAAACCATTTGTCACAAAATCATTCAAAAATACGATGGTAAATTGCCATAACACGATTGATTGTTTCTCGTACTTATTGGATAAATTTTCAATTTAGTTAGAATTACTCAATTGTAGTAAATAGATAGAAAGTTCAGTATTAAGTACGACTCCTAAGGCGCCGCCGTTAATATCATAAAATACTAGACGGCGTGTCGAAAAATTTTGCCATTACCTTAGTCCTGATTATAACCTTATTTTATTAGAATAGAGCTACGGTTTAATTAATTACTGATCTTTACAGTAGTTCAAGTTAACAATTGATTGCTAACTGATCCTAAGAGGGAAGAAGTGAAGAAAAACTATCATTTTTGGTAGTGTTGATTGATACAACAACCGTGTCAGTCTTTTACCACTTATTTTGGTGTCCATCCTTACTTGTCCTTTGCACCATTTCCAAAAATTGGCAAAGCACAATGAGCTTGATATATCGTATAAGTTGTTTCTCCTCTCGTATCTGCCTAACCCTTTCTTATAATATTAAATTTTACTAAATCACAACACTTGAAATGAATGGATTTAGTTCATTCACCATTTGTATCGAGAAAAAACTTGACTACTTATTAATTTACCATACCGCCCAATATAAAGATCGTTCAATGATGTTTGATAAATACTATCATTGCACACGCACACAAAAACAACAAGTCCCAGTTTAAATATGTCGGAGGTAATCGGTTTTCATTTGTTTTCAAAATGTTTTGCATATGTTGTTATTATGTTGCTTGCTGTGGTTTTGCTTGCACGCTAATCCTCGTCATTGGAGGCAGTGGCAAATCATTGTCTGTTAATTCAGCAAATTAGAGCGGCCCATAGATGATAAGGGCAAAGAACACAGCCCACATGAGCACAATGCCCCACACAGTGTATATTGGATTCTCACCATCGGTGATCTTTCTGGCGACGAATTTGAGAGTTTCGTCAAGCAATACCACTGGGAGGGAGAACTTCATGACGGTGAGCCATTCATCGATGCCCAATGGAGTGACTTGGAAGATGGTCTGCAAACACACGGCAAAATACGATATGAAATTCCACACTTGAATTCTATACACATAACTAAATTGTTAATGACTGAGTATCTGTACTTACGGAGAGGACCTCAATGTACAAGATAACGAAATGGAGGCCGAAGGAAAGGGCCATGGCACCAACCAACCAGAAGTTGGACCATGGAGGCATGGCAATCAGAGACTGATTTTCAGACAAGCTAGAAGAGATCGAATAATTATTACCGCTTTTGTTTTAAGCTAAAAACAATTTTGTATGTAGTAGTCAATAAAAATATTACAATTGCAAATGGTCGGCACGTTCTGATTTTTAAATATTTTTTGTATGCGATAAACTGCAAAATTTGTTATAACATGAGACTAAATTTGGAGCTATAACTCTCCATGATAGCATATAATGTCACTATTGTGAATTTTTCAGATTTGTTCAGCTTCATCTTGAAATTTCGGGGAAACTGTTCATCGTACGAGAAATTTTATTACAAATACACACATTTAGAGCAAACCGTTTTCCCACAACACCTAAAGTACGGAGGAGTAAGTATGTTAGTAAAATCTCCAATGAATGCTAAGTTCTGCGTTTTATGATGTTCTTAGGATCACTATCTGTGCTCTAAATCCAAGTTTGCAGTTTCGAAAGACCAGTGCTAATCTTTGGTCATTCGAAGAATAGCAAATTTTTGATAATTTCTTCTGTTTTTTATCATATCTCTCAAAGTATACATTTTTCGAAGAAATTTTAAAGCATCGTTTTTGAAATAGAATGAATTCACGATAATATGATACCAAAATCAACCCTGTGGGATACACCAGAATGCAGGTTCAGCTCTCCAAAAGACAGTTTTTTTAAATAATATTAAAATCTCCTGTTTTGTTCAACCTTAAATTTTGTGGAAACTAGTGATTCTCCGAGGAAAGTTGAAGAATCAAAGTTGCATGGTTTCCCCAAATTTTAAGCTAAAGTTCAACAAAACTAGAACTTTTAATAGAGTGGAAAAAATTCCGTATTCCGCTATTTATCTAACATAATTGAGTTTGTTTAGTCTCTCATAGAAAATAATCTATTTTAGAAAGGATACTTGCAGGTTATTTTGAAAAAAACCCTAAAGTATGCGAGATATACTGAAAATAACGAAAGAATATTTGAAAATTTACAGTTTTCCGAGTGCCAATATTTAACATAGCTTTCTCGAATCTACAAACTTTTCTCTAGAGGCCTGATACTGATCTTAACAACATATTAAAGAATCATAACTAGCCGACCATTTGCAATTTTAACTATTTATAATGCATCTATTGACAGAAGAATTTTCCATATTTTGTGTTTTAAGGGTTGCGGTTCCACACACGTTATTTTGCAGAGAAATTAAAGCCAATAATGTGCTACAACTTAGTTATATTAAACTTTCCCCTTAGGGTTACTGATTTCCCCAAAATTAAGGGCTAACGTTGAGCAAAGCTACAAATTTCACTATTGTGAAAATAAATTTGATTCTGAAGACCTGCATCTCCGCAACTGTATAATATAAAGATTTGAATTTGGTCTCATATTGTAGAAAATGTAATCCATTTTAAAAATGAACCCAACAAGGATTTAAGAAAAACCAATAATTTAGAAGATATTTAGGAAGAAACGAAATACTTCCTTAAATTGTAGAGTCCCTTAAATACCCTTAAGTCCCATTTACTATTTAGCTATTTTCAATGCGCTCATTGACTGGTCTATAATACACGTGTCATAGAAATACATAACTATTACATTGAAGAATATTGTCAGTGTCTGAAGACACATTACAATAGTAAGCAATGATTTACACGATATAACAAGATACGATATTTCTATAACACGTGTTAATGATGTTTGAACAACTCTGGAAACCTAAAAATGTTGTCTTGATAAACAATAGAACATACCTGTTCATGGCGTTCAACATTTCAATGGTGACAAGTACAGACAGAGCCATAGTCATGGGGTGAGGGTCGTGGAAGACATGGCAATCAACGTTTTTGAAGTCTTCATTATCGCCAATGCAGGACATGTGATGAGTCTATAAATAAAATAAAATGAATATTCTAATTGTCATAACTGTGATTACAATAGATGGCTTACCAGTTGATAGTAGGTCAAAGCTGGGCCTTCTGGCGAATACATGAACCACCAAGCAGCAGCGCCTACAGTGGCAGCACCGACATAGGTACCAATAGCCATGTACCTGAAGAACAACCATCCAGAAATAAGACCTTCATCGGCCTTACGTGGAGGCTTGTCCATGATGTCCAGATCAGGTGGATTGAAACCGAGAGCGGTAGCTGGAAGACCATCAGTGACCAAGTTGACCCACAAGAGCTGCACTGGAATGAGGGCTTCGGGAAGACCAAGAGCCGCGGTCAAGAAGATAGAGACGACTTCACCAATGTTAGAGGAAATGAGATAACGGATAAACTGTTTCATGTTGTTGTAGATAGCACGACCTTCTTCAACAGCGGCAACGATTGAAGAGAAATTGTCATCAGCCAACACCATCTCAGAAGCGGACTTTGCGACAGCTGTACCTGAACCCATGGCAATACCAATTTCAGCCTTCTTCAAGGCAGGAGCGTCATTGACACCATCGCCAGTCATGGCGGAGATTTCATTCATGCCCTGCAAGAACTCAACAATCTTGGACTTGTGAGCAGGCTCTACGCGGGAGAACAGACGAGCCCTTGCGCAAGCAGCCTTTTGTTCAGACAGTGGTAGGTCGTCGAATTCACGACCAGAGTAAGATTTGCCAGTTGTGTCTTCCTCTTCAGTAAAAACGCCAATACGTCTGCAGATAGCTTCAGCAGTGGCTTTGTTGTCACCAGTAATGACAATGACACGAATACCAGCGGCACGGCAACGCACAATAGAGTCGAAGACTTCTTTACGTGGAGGATCCAACATGCCAACAACGCCAACGAAGGTGAGGTTGACTTCATAGGTGTAGAACTTGGTGGAATCGCCGAGCTCCATGTCATCGGGCTTCATTGGGCTGTCAGCGGTAGCAAGAGCCAAGCAGCGGAGAGTGTCACGACCAGTACCGTATTGGCGGGTCACGTCCAAGATACGATTCTTGAGAACATTGGTCAAAGGAACTTTCTGACCACCAACGCGAGCGTGTGTGCACCTTTCCAAGACACCTTCAGGCGCGCCCTTGACGAAGAGTTTAGGACCATTGCCCAACTTGCTAGCCTTAAGAGGTACGCAATAGGAAGACATAGATTTACGATCGCGAGAGAATTCAAGGGTGAATTCCTTCTTCCATTTGGTTTCAATATCTTGACGCACACAGATAGCAGAGGCACGGCGATCACCAGATTTGGTCACGTTGAAGGGATTCATTTTTTCAGCCAATACAATCAGCGCGGTTTCGGTAGCTTCACCAACTTTCTCAAAAGCTTGTTTGAACTCGTTAAAATCAATAGCGGAGTCATTGCACATAACGCAGATGGTACCAATTTCATGGAGGGTTTCAAACTCAGCAGCCTTAACACGCTGTCCCTTGAGGAAGACCTCACCGATGGGTTCGTAGGTGGAGCCACTGATTTCGAACTCGTGGAAAGCTGAATCATTGCCGTCGACTCGCTCAAAGATGAACATGCGAGAGACAGACATCTGGTTAGTTGTCAATGTACCGGTCTTATCAGAGCAGATGACAGAGGTGCAACCAAGAGTTTCGACGGATGGCAAGGAACGGACAATGGCGTTCTTCTTGGCCATACGGCGAGTACCCAAAGCCAAGCAAGTGGTGATGACAGCTGGAAGACCTTCAGGGATGGCAGCGACAGCCAAGGCAACCGCAATTTTGAAGTAATACACAGCGCCCTTGATCCAAGAGCCACCGTGAGCGGGATCGTTGAAAT
The DNA here is from genome assembly GCA_025400035.1 of Tetradonia laticeps. NCBI lineage: Eukaryota > Metazoa > Arthropoda > Insecta > Coleoptera > Staphylinidae > Tetradonia > Tetradonia laticeps. The sequence continues at coordinate 272,617 of JAODVP010000001.1, forward strand.
GTCCAATGTTGATAGCCCAGACAGCAACACAGATAACCGAGATAACCTTGGACAGTTGCTCACCGAATTCATCGAGTTTCTGCTGCAGGGGAGTCTTGATTTCTTCAGTCTCCGACATTTCAGTACGGATCTTGCCAATAGCGGTATTCAAACCGGTGCCAATAACAACACCACGGGCCTTGCCAGCAGCAACATTGGTTCCGGAGAAGAGGATGTTCTTCTTGTCCTGGTTGACAGCACGAGGGTCTGGAATAGCGTCAGTGTGTTTGATGACCGAGACGGACTCGCCAGTCAAGATGGACTGATCAATTCTAAGAGTGGTAGAGAAGATCTTGATGAGACGGATATCGGCTGGAATTTTGTCACCAACAGACACTTCAACAACATCTCCGGGACAGATTTCTTTGGCACGGATCTTCTGAACACCGGCTTTGTCGGATCGGACGACTTTACCCATTTCGGGTTCATATTCCTTCAAAGCTTCAATAGCGGACTCGGCATTTCTTTCCTAGAAATAGGATAGAATATCTTGTAATTTTCCTTTTCACAAGAGAATAAATTTATTTGTGTAACAAAATATGTACAAACCTGCCAGACACCAACAACGGCATTAGCGATGAGAATGAGCAAAATTACAAAAGGTTCTACAAAGGCTGTGAATGCATCTTCGTGTTCTTCAAAAAGGGCGAGAACCTATGAAACAAACACATTAGCTTAATTTTAAATTTACTCTCTGACTATGCTTACGAATGAAATGATAGCGGCTAATAATAAAATCTTGACTAGAAGATCGTCGAATTGTTCTAAAACTAACTGCCATATCGACTTGCCTGCGAACAGAAATCATAAGCATGTGAGTATACAACTTGACCTACATCCAACCACTCGACGCCTCATTTGCTGTGTGCTTACCTTCTTCAGCAGGCAATTCTGGAACACAGAAACGTAGAGTTAATGAAATTGTCAAAGAAGTCTGCACAATATGCATGAAAGTTGCGATTCATTAACCGTAAATTACTAATCTGATTTTCCTCAAAGCAATTATTAACAGAACAAGTGTGTTCAAGGCTGTGGACATTTATCAGTTACCTGCACGATGCACAAATAGCTAAGTTATGTAGATACTTGGTACAAGTAATCCACGATACAATAAGTTGTTGTTCTCTGAACGCAATCGTTTGAAGCTAATTTTACAGAAATGATCATAAACTTGTATTTGAAACGCGGAATTTTACGGCTAAAAGTCCAAAGAGAAGTAAAACAGTGTAAAGATGTAAACCCTATATGAGTAATGAAGCATGACAGGACACCCAAGAACATGCACGCTAAAAATAAACCGCAATTCGTTTTATTTACGTATTGCGTATTCGGGAAAAATATATCGCATAAATATGCACTGCTAGACATGATGGTACAAGTTACATAACTTTTGCTTCATGTTACACATCTAAATACGTCCATATATAAAAAAATAAATACGAACATGGCTCAAATATAAGGATAATTAAATACTGAGCGTGTTCAGTAATTAAATGTGCTTAATCAAATTTGGAGCCGTAAATCTCATGGCCAGTGATTCCCTTTTACTTCCCACCTATGCTGAATCGACTCGTGAACTCGTGCCACCGTACAATAGCCGCCGCGTCATGCAATCGTGCTGCTGACGTACTTTGACGTCATTAACTCTTTGCCACACGATGTCAGAGCATCGCAAGCTATGAATACACGTCCCGTTTGTCGTCTGCAAGGTGATTAAAAATTAAAAGCACGCGCGTCGCCGGTTGTAAATAGATATCAACGCGCACCACACCGTGCGCCAAAATTAATTTACACAAAACACTTCCGATGCGGAGAAACTAGTCTATGTACTTTACGCGTTCTATTTACAAAGTTATGTTCTACGCAAACAAATTCACCTGTTGGCACAATTGTCACTAATGCGTAATTACTCTTTACATCTCACTTACCATTAAGACCATATTTTGCTTGACTCCTTTTGACCTGATCGAGAGACAAGCCCCGTTCGGGATCAGCCTGGAAATAGTTCAACACCTCCTCCACACTTTTGCAGTGGGCGTCCTCCATGATTAACGGTCAGTCAAGAGTTCTGGAATAGAAACAAAAAGAAATTCATTACATTACCTTACAACATCAGTTTTTGCAGAGTCATTACACATGCATATTATTCAAGTTAACTATGCGCCTACCAAAACTTCTTAGAAGTAACGTTCTGTGCATTATCAGCTACTACGTGATAACCAAAGTAACCAAAGCGTAGTATACGAGTTCTACATTGATAAACCCCAAAACCGAAACGCAAAAAACGTGAAACTGATGTAACAACGCATGTGAGGTTAGAATACGCACTCACTAGTAACTTGCACTAAATTCCCCCAACTTACTACAAATAAATACGTATGAAATATAATTTATTGAGAATCATATTATCACAGAATGTTCGACCACTGAGAATATTAGAATAGTTCCGGTTATCTCGTCAAACGTATAAATGACGTGTTCATCGTGTATTCGTCTCCCTGCCTGTCGCGTTTCCGCGCTGCCTCTTACCGTCCGCCAAGCACAATGCACGTTTCTCCGATAGTACTTGATAACAACTCACCTATTATTCGCACACGTTGATAAGGGTCGCAGCTAGAAATAGTTCAATCCTTCTATGTGAGTGCACATTTAGCAAACTAAGTCCACTTCGCTCCGCAGCACTCGTGCTGTTGGCTCGACCACTACCGTCGGTGCGCAGCGTGTTGCGGTTGCGAACGTTGCGAAAACCTGGACGTCCACGAAGCGCGAATGCAACTGACTGACGGCGTCGGTAAACTCGCTAATGCCGGCGCCTGATTTGCCTACTCGCGCACTACGCGCTTTATGCCGCTGACGGCACTGACGTGGGCTGAACGCGCTGAACGGAACGGCTGAGAGCCGGAAAATGTTGATTCGAGGTAGCTAGCAGACTCTGGCGGAGGAAACTGTCACTAATGTTAAGATTGTGCGCATGCGTACCTGCAAATCTTATTTGACTTTCAGAGTTCATATCGTTCAAATTATTCATTCTTTATGCCAGACACTGCCAGACGTGCAGTAATCATACTGAATATTTCATTTTGATATTTCTTTCTTGATCATTTCTTATAAATATTGCTTTCCTTTAAAACCTGTATGTATATTAAAAATTCAATTACGCTCAATTATGACGGATGTCTAAGAACACGTCTTTAAGAATTTTGTATATTGTTCACCTTATTCACAATCAGTAAAATTTTACTGTTATGATTCAATTTCCTCTATTATATAGTGAGTTTTTCAGAGTTTGGTATATATCAAAATTGAATTGATGTTTTTAACAATTGAAGATTACGATGATTGTTCTACAATCGTTGAGTCGATCAAGCCTTTCATCAAGCTCACAAATAAACGCGTTCCATTTACAATATTCAGTGATATGAGAAGAAAAGACAGGTAAGGACCAAAGTATTTTTAAAAAATGTGAAAACGGAAAACAGCAACATTTTAAAGGTTATTGTCAAATTGTAGTTACGTCGAGTAGGTTCTCGCAAAAATCACGTTCATTTGTAAAGTGTAAATAAACTGAAGCTGTTCATTTGCCTGGTGGTGTACTACTACAGAACTACTCAGAAGTGTTTTATTTCGCTCGAACTGCTCGAGCAACGTCAAGTAAAGCTTGATATGTCAAATAATTTTCAAATATGGATAAAAATAATGCTTAATAATGTAATATAGAGGAAGCTAATTGAACAGACCTTTAGTTTCATCACTTTAATGAAGATTTTAGTCCTTGAAAATTGAGCGGATCTATAAGTTGATGCAAGTTTACAAATAAGAACGTTCCATTTGCAAAAGGTCTGTTTCTTTGGTGATTGGTGTAGCACTTCTACACTGCTCTGTTTCTTTGAGAGTTTTTGCAGTTTTCAGTTGCACCAACAACTGTCAATCTACACCAATCAAATGCTAGTGCGGCACCCAATCATAAAAAAACAGACTTATTTATAAATGATTTGACAATCAAGTGACAAGTAATAATTGAGATGAGAAATGTTGCACATCAATTTTAAGGTTATTATCCAAGTGTGTTTTCTGAGTTCAGTGAATATCAACTTGAGTCATACAATTTAAAAATGGTCCATAACAATACTTCTTGTATAAGTATAGATCATATTGATTATAATCGATGAATCAAGCCCATGTGAAGTTCACAAATTATCACGTTTCTGTTACAACTTTAAATGAAATGTGAAAAACGAGAAGTAATAACTGAGTTGATAGAATTCCGAAAAATGCAACTTGCATAACTTAATTAAAATACTAAAATTCTGACCCGAAATAGAATTTCAGCGGAAATTTTTGCAACAAGCGAGATAAACTATAATGTAGATAGAAGCCGTCGCACACGCGCATAAGTGCGTCATTAGTTTGCTGTTTTATTTTTGGTCAGCGTGCGGGGCGCAAATACAGCGAAGGCAACGGAGCTCCCGGGTGTGCGGGCCGGCTGCCAGAATTGCGACCAGAAGCAGCGGACGGTTTTAGACACGGCTGCAAGTTCGGCCTTTCGGCAGGAACGGGACTTGCCGTTTTTTATATTCCTGTACATTCTGATTATTTTGGCAATGATCATGTCGCTAATGCACACCGCGCGCCCACAAACATCCACAGGCATCAACCGTATATGATGCTTCGTCTGTGTTTTGAAAGCGTTGAGGGTATGGATGAGAACATTTCTGATTTAAGCTCGCGATGCCAGCGACTCCTGACATAACCATAGTCGTAACTGATGTAACTTAACAAGAAACATGCACTGTGATCAAAAGAGAGCTTCACATTGCTACTGGCATTACAATTCATTCACTATTCACGCGAGGTGCGAGTGTTGTAATGCACGCAGGGTCCGCTATTTTTGAATGTTCAGCAGTCTTATGTAATTGCACTTTTTCAGGCGTTTTCAGGCTTTGTTAGGTACACTTGGTTCCTTCTCGACAGCCATTGCATCCTGGGTATTATGCGTCCAATTTTCATTTCCTTTTCCCAATGTTTACCAAAGCTTCGCGCTCGGTTTAATTGCAGCTGGGGAATTGTGCCATTACCAAATCCATTACGCGCTTCCGGACTGTGTTTAGTATTCACTGCAAAACTCAACTAGCGCAAACTGTGCGGAAAATGTAGCGCTCACGTTTCCCAAAGCAATCGACACACGAGTTCGACGTTTGTTTGTTTCCCTAGCGGATTTTTCTCTACTTTTCTCTAGTTTGTTGTGTGTAGGGGCAGCACTGGACTTACCGTTATCACAATAGTGTGGTCCCAGTGGTATCACTTGACACAAACAGTCAACAGAGTAAAACTACACGAGGCTTAGGCCCCCATGCGCCGGTAGATGCGAACTGTTGTACTAAGCTGCAGAACGGAACGGGCGACCGAGCGAATGCGCCTGTTGCTTTTATAATCTCGGTAGATACCTGTAGGTGAATTGGCGGCGGGCCAACCCCGGGGAGGACTCCGGTGGCGCACTGTCGCTGCTTGCCGGCGTGCCCGTCGCAAAGCTCGCCGAATCGGCTGCGGCACTTGTCACCTTCGTGCTCGTAAACTTATTTTATAGAAACGCCCGCAAATTTTCGCCAGCAATCAAACATAATTGAGCGTAAAGTCAAGCACTTGAGTACGACATTCAAACTGTGTTAAATCCATTTAGAGGTACATACACAAATCTAAAACTTCAAACAAATCGATATATAAAAGCAACTTTTACTCAAACCGAACTAAATCTAATCTGAGCAGGTCCTCAAACAATATATACATATATAATTAAAGAAATCTTGTGTTGACATTACATCTCTATGCCACACGCTCCAGTTGTTTCTTTTGGACAGAAGTTCATGAAATCTACACACAACAGTCGCATATTTAGCTCACGTTCAAGATCGCGCATCTCTACATCAAATGCTATGCAGTGTGCGCGAATAAACGCACCATATCTCAGCAAGCCGCCTGCGAATGACAAATGAGCGTTGCTTCACGTGCAGGGCAGAAGTCTGCCGGAAACTATTTTAAACACGCTTTCGAGGTCCAGAAAATCGCGAAAGCCCACGTGTCATCCTATTTATAGGCGGCCGTCCGCGTCTCTATCACAGGCGCGCATTATGCGATTGTGTTCCTACGACGCGACGCTTCTTCACCGCCAAAGACACAAACTAAATCAATGTCGAATCGATCGTTATCGTGAATTATTCATGCGCTAAATTTGCTCGTGGTCAACTGCTGCGCATTAAGATTTTATTAGTCTGTACTTCCTTAGTGTTTTGTTGATTTCCCTAGTGCTGTAAATCCCTAGTTATCAGTTCACAGATTCAAAATTGCGTTGAATTCTATTGCTTATATTTTTAAAAAGCTCGCAAAACATTCAAAACATTACTGGGACCTACGCAACCATTCGAAAAATGCTCATTGCTGGCCAACGAAAGTGTAGACAGCAACTGACACATTCAGATTGATTGATTGATTCATTAGACGCAATATTATACCCTTTACATTTACTGCTTTTTAATAGACCCTATGAATAGATCTGAATAGTATGGATATGTTACATTTTAAGAGATCCAGCAGTATTTTCGTTAGCCCTTGACTCGAAATTCGCACGGCGGTCCACATAGTGGCCCCAATGGCCCGGTGCCCGCACGCGACAGCTACTTTTGTCGTACAAACACCTGTTCATTATTAATTCGCAGACGCGACGCGCACTGCGAGGTTTCCGCAGCTGCATCTCCAAAACGCACTTTCGAATGACGAATCTAGGAATAGCTGAGAGGCCGCGCTCATTAATCTGACGGACTTTATGCAGATCTCCTATTGCACAGTAGCTTTTAATGGGAGATTGCGTGTAGCTGCATGTATAATTAGGAATTAAAATGAGCGCACTGTAATATGGGTTGGAAATCAAACAAATTGTTCATAGATTTAATAGTAAAATACCTAATGGAATACGTTTGATCTCTTCTCATGTTTACTCGTGTTTGTAGACATGATTGTGGTGAGTTGGCAACAAAAATATTGCTTTTTAGAGGCGCGTCTCGTAAATCATTTTTTCGTAGTTCTCAACGCCTCACAACCATTTATCGGTTTATGGCTTCGCTGTACATTGTTTACTATTTACTTGCCAATCAACAAGAACCTCGTTTTAGTGTGTTTCGTATGTTTACATAGTGCCTAAAGGAAATTTTAGTGGATCTAAATAAGAGAAGTACACGCTAGATTTGTGAATTTTAGTTCGTTATTAAATTAAATAGACATAGATAAAAATTAGGCATCTACATCTACGATCGCAGCGACTCAATATTATTGTTTCCAGAGAAAAACTATAAAACAATTGAATTGGAAATCTCTTTTCATTTATTTAAAAAGTCACAATTTAATAAAGCAATTTTTCTTCGTGTAACGACAACGGAGATAAAACTCTTTCAAATGATTAATTTTAAATGAATTAGGTAGTTTAAATAATAGAATTAAGAAAAACTGTTGGTCAGTAACTGAAGTAGAACCCTGAACGTAATTTGTTGGGCATAGAAAGTACGCAGTAGGTTATTCAATTCTCGGATTAACCTGTATATACTGGTTATTTATATTTCAACGAAAAACCAGAGACCGTACGTAATCTCTGAAAATTTGTCGGTAGAATTCTGGTTCACCTTGTATAAAGCTAAGCATGCAGAGGTGTATTATGTTTTTATGATATATTTGTTAGGATAATATCAATTGATATTTAAATCTCTTTTTGTTTTGAATGCAGTTTGAATTAAGGTCTATCAATATGCCTATAATTTTGTTACGCAGCACGAAGGACAAACATATCTTATGACAAACTTGAATTTAATTTTTAACGTACTTTTATATGAACCATATATATTTCGGGGGGAGTTAATCCAAATAACTGGTTGTTATGAAATCAGGCACGTAGCAACCTATGGGCTACGGGGGGGCTTTGCCCCCGCACGCAATTGCATTTCTAAACACATATTTCTAGAAAAGATGATCATTTAGCATTTAACGGAGTTCAAATTAGTAATGAAAAGATAAGTAAGGTGGTAAGGCTTTAAGCAGGATACTTAAGGGTCTGCGTTTGGGTACCAGTTACCGCATCTTCTCACTTGAACCTAATTAATATTGCAGAAAGAAGTTTGTATTAATAATCTTATCTGGCGGAAAGTTTGGAAAACGGTTTTCCGCATTCGAATCAGCAATCTGGCGTGGTGTGAGCCAAATTTTTAACTTTCTTATTTTCCGATCGAAAATAACCTAAAATACGAATTTCTCTCCACATATTAACTAAACGTAGGAATTTGTAACAAAAACTTCCGACTTAAACCCGAGTGGAACATTGCCACAATTGTATTGAAAATAGAAATCATGAAACACCTAGTTTTAATTAACTTAAATCTCCTTTTAATGCTCAATAAATTCTAACAACCCACGAGCCAATTTTCTTACCTAAACGCAATATACTTCAAATCTATTAAATAAACATTCCATTAAATTAGTTTACATTTCCAAACGAATAAAACGATGATGTGATTTCGGATCTTTAGAATGTTAAACATCTCAGGGATTTTTTATTAAAGCGACTACTAGTTATTTATATAGTTAGGCATTGACTATTCGGCATTCATAGGTAAAAGATTTACACAATTCTTTGCGAAAATGATAGCAATCGACTGATCTGAAACGCCAATGTCGCTACTGGTGTTGGCCAGCACTGAGATAACTGCGAGTTGGCAACGAATTCGCAAAATAAATCTTTATGGCTGTTTTCCTTCTTTCGGTTCGAAGCGAAATGCGCGTATTTATAGTAGCTTCATTATAAGCCGTTGCAATATTGCACACAGGTAATGATAACCGAAGAAATTAATAAATTAGAATAAATTTACGAGCACTTTGAAGAAGTGGACTGAAATATCTATGGTGTAGGTTGATATATGTATGTAAATGTATGCATTAGTAACTCATATTGTTTCATTGTACTTAGAATTCGAACGCACGTGTATTTACACGTGTTGTCAAATATTTGCAGCGCGTTCCTTGTCTTTCTCATATAATCGCGAGTGATACACCCCGCTGTAATGTATGCTTGTGAATCCTTCTCCTTGAAACTATAAATATGAGTGTACGACAAGTATTGCCGCCGTACAACCATAATCTGCGGCATAACAAATTAAAAACTGTACTGAGAAGGTCAATCCTTTGTAAACGCCAAATCCCCAGCCAAGACATTTTTAGAATTTATTATGAAATTGTGTATCTACTTTAAACACCTCATCTTACTCGCTTGCTATTACCAAAGAGATGTTTTAAATATTATTTTTTATTTAATACCCTAGTAATTGCATCAGCATGCAGTTGGCGCTAGCAGACGACGCTGTTCGTAATTTTCGGTATTGTCGGGTTTCCTTTCTTCTGAGGCTGAAAATACATTAGAGAAAATTAATCATGCGGAAACGCCAGACACTATTAATAGTGAAATAATTGGCAAAACTGTATGGTTGTTACAGCAGATTTAATGCATGCGCATAAAATTGTTACTGCCTTTGTCTACGATTAGTGTATTTTGAATTTTTGGAAAATAATCGTAAAGCGAAAATTATATTACCGATAATTTCATTTTCATGGTCATGTCTAATTTCGGAAAACGTGAATCTAAACTCTAAAGACGCGTAGAATTTTTTGATCAAAACATGTTGTCACTATGCACGAGTTATTTACATAAAAAATAGCAATTCATGTAAATAAAGAAATCAACACGTATTGTGACTGACATGCGTGAATAATAAGTTGCCTATACTAAAAATAATAAATTTAACCAATAAAATAGAAAATTACCATAACAAATATATGAGTTGGAAGTGATCTTTGAAGCAAAGCATTTAGCTGATCCTGCCGAAGTGCAGGCCCTTCCCCTTCAGGCAGTAAAAGTACCAATTTCGGTAGACATACACTACCCGCAATAAGCGGATACAAATTGTATGTCAATACTTTCTTGGCAGATGGTAAAATGCTAACACGAAACTGTTTAAATCCTGCAAACATAAAAGCTTCGCCACTTTCGATATTAACATCAATCTGTACAAGGCACGACGACTTGTTGATCAAGTGATACTCGACAATCATAGGAGTTCGCACCAATCCATGTGCGGGCACGCTCAATTTCAGTTCCAACGGGATCCAGTCAATTGGCGGGCCGACTAGCAGTGTCTGACTAGTCGTCGTCGCACCGTTTGATCTGAAACAATGCGAGGCTTATAATAATGCATGGCAGTCATAAATCCGGATTTATCAACCTGCGCCATGCAATGGTGTATTGTCCAAATGCGATTGGTACATCGCTGCGCTTCGCCGTCGTCGCCAAGTACATCTCGGCCGCCGATTCGCCATTCTTTAATTCGTGGCCGGCGATTTGGCATTCGGCGTCCACGCCGCGCACGTTTGGGTCGCATTCTAATTTCGTGTCTTCTATTATAATGGGCCAAGGCGACAGGCAATTAATAACTGGCATAGCGACGAATTCCTCATCCACGTACAATTTCGCGGCATCCTCGAACATGCCTGTGAGATAACGCGTCGTGATTTCGAAAGGTTTCACGACCGAGATTTGCAGCGTCGTCTCAGTCAGGCTGGGCACGACGTCATCCAATACGAATGTGGCGCGCATGTAGAGGTTGCGATCGCCAATTTTGTGTGCGCGCATAAAAAGTGCAAATGATGGCGTGCGCTCGTCGTGATGGAAGGCGATCGGCAGCTTTTCCACACTCCTGTCTGCTTGCCGGCTAAATTCAGCTATAAATAAAAGTTTTATGAGTTTAATTGCAAGTATTACTAACATTTTTTATTGATTTTTAAATATTTTGAATTTAGAATGGACTCTAAAGACTCTAATGTTTAATATTTGCTGTAATTTATGACTTAAACACAATTGGAATTGTAATCACTATGTATAAAACGGAAAAACCCAGCGGATGAGAATGTTTTGCGTTTCGTTACACATATTTTCTATATTGACGTCCTTTATAGGTATGTTTTTCATGCCTTTAAATAGTACAGACCTTTTTTATTAATGTATGTACGTCTTATTAACAAAACATGTGAAAACAAACAAAAATATGATGCATTTTTGTTATGATAATTATAAATAGCAAAGAGTAGATTTCTTTATATGTTGATATAAAAATCCTATGTCACGATATTCACTTATGCTAATCTCCGAAACCGCAGAACTGATATCAATAGAATTTTATAGATTGACTAAAATGGGGAATGCGCTGTTAGGAACATATTTATCAGTTCTTTATTTTAAACCGCAGTTTTTTAGTAACTAATCTAATAAATGAAGAGAAGACTATTCAATTTGAACTACCCGGAGAGTAAAATAGAAGAATGTTTGTTCAAGTGTATACGTGACAATTAAATTTTTGTCCAAAACTGAATCGCTTTGAGCATTAGAATCAGTTTATTTTATTGAGGAAGAACTTATGACTCTCTTTCTACGCAGTTTTTTTCTTCCATTTTACTCACTCGGTCACTTATAAAGTAAAAAAGTTTTAATAAGTGAATCTCCAAGAGGCTACGGGTTTTCCGTGCTTGGGTGCTAATCATGTGTTCCACGTCACTTCTGCTCAACTCTTTCAGTGGAATATTAAGATGGAATATTGTTTTATTCCTCTTGGATCTATAACAAGATTTGTTTCAGTTTCGATATTTCATTGTGTACACCCAAGATCTTGGAATGAATAAAGCTAAAAACGCATTTGCTATTACAAGCATGTCACATTACATAAAAGTGTGTTGACGGTCTGTGACAACACATCACAATAAACAGAAATTTCTTTGAAAAGTCTTAAGCTGCAAACAATTTAGTAACACGGGTTGTGTTCGCCCGTGGCATAAAAATCCACTCAAATTCGCTTATTGCGGACTCGAATTTAAACGAAATCTCATACTATATAAGGATGTAACGCAGTTTTACATCATGACAACTACTTAACATCGTTTTGTGTGACTTATAATTTTTTTTTTACTTTCTGCTCGTGGTCATTTTATAGTTAGTGTTGGGTCGTAAATTGTGTTAAAGCAACTAAAAACTTATAACAAATATTAATAATGACACAGGCCAGCGGCACTGATTTGCAACTGCTTACATTTTAAGTTAAGTTAGATTAGTTTATTCTGCAAGGTGAATTGTTTGAATTAAGTCTACGTAAAGTTTTATCAACGGATGTGACTGTATCTGTTTCAACATGTAAGTAGCTACAAATTATGTGGATGTTATTATGAGGTATACATCAGAGACCCGCTAAAAAATTGAGTTTAGAGCATTTCCACAAACAATTTTTGACTTCTACACCAAGAGTGTCCAGCATAACTTTGTGGATGACCAGGTTTAGTACTTTTTTCCGTGGCGGGCCAAAAATATTTTCGCTTCCACGTGTTCTATACCATTTTCCTCAATTTCCCATTACTTTTTTAGTATTTGCAGAGAAAGAAATAGTTATTAAATACCCAACGTTTTCATGTTCTATAAGGTGGTATTAAGGATATTCGTTAAACACATTGTTAAAGTGCTTAAGCCGAAGACAACCTATTTGCAGTGAATTTCTACAGTACTAAATTGGTCATAAACAAATTTTCATTAATTAAACAGATCGGTGCGTTATTTGTAATTTTTTCTATATATGTGTAGCTATTGTTGGTATAACTCAATCAGAAAGAATAAATTTATAAATATGCACGCGGAAAAGTTTTGCCAGGTGAGAGACATAGATAAAATTGTCCAGGAGCCCGGCACGAGCCGAAAAACTAATTAGCTATAAATAACTTACTGTTATCAATGCCTTCATCATCCACCAACCCAATTTCAATTTGCATATTGGAAACATTCTGCTTCTCTTCATTCTTCATATGTATTGTTATCTCATACCATTCTCCTAATAAGGCCGGCTCAGCATGTGTGAACGATAATTTTAGCTTGGAGTTGCGGGGCACAATTGTCGAGTTTAAATTAGGATAAACGTTGTCGAACTCAAAATCCTTCAATTCCTTACGGAAAAATTTCAGTTCCATCGGAATGCTACACTTGTTACCATGTCCAGTGAACTGTAAAACTAACTTGCCCATCTCCCCCAGATGGAGATCAACAGAACTAATTGAAATCTCGTTATTAATATCGGTTAATTGTGGAGTAAATTGAACAATAAACCTCTTCACAACACCAGTTTTAAAGAAATAATCACCACCCTGCACATAATAATTACTCATGTCATTGAAATGCTTCACAGCAATACCAATAGAGCTGAATTTCATTGGAAACTCGCATTCGTTACGAACATAAACCTCCACTTGAACCTTATCGTCCGCTTGGTATTTATTTTGCAAGAACCGACATTTGCAATTAATGCAAGTCGCAATATTGTTCATATCTAGACGCAAGTTTAAATCGGCATTCAACACCTTCTCCCATTGTTTCAACATCGCTTTATCATCCGTTTGCAGAGTTTTATCTTTAATAGGAATTTGACGACTTAGGAGACGGACTAGATTTTCATACACACTTTTTTTCTTTTCTAGAGTCACTTTGGCATCCTTGCCTAAAATTTCTAGACTCAAAATGACGAAATCCTCAATGCTGGCAATTAAATACGCGCAAATTAGCGCGCGTTCTACGATGTGGGATAGTATCGACCACCAGCACTCGGTGCGGTAGTCAATCAACATGTGTGTGAGCAGCCTGCAACATTGATCAACGTCAGCGATGCGCGAAACTAATTATTATAAATCGGTTTTCGCGCGAGGGACTTACGTGAGTGCTTTGCCGTAGTCGCCAGAAACGAAATATTCGTCTGCCATCTGCACCACAAGGTGACGGCGTGTTCTAGGACACTTATAGGTTTTGAATTGTGCTACAGCTAGTCCGTATAAACCGATGATAATATTGGAATGATTGATGTGTTTCTCCAGGTATTGCAGAGCTTCTATTCCACTGTTTTCAGTTTGTGGGTCTGGAGGTTCCGAGGTCACTTTACCGGGTCGCCATGGACGTTGACCGTAGAATTCTAATGTTTTCAGTCCAGTAAGAGGGTCATTTGGAGGGTAAATTTCTATCGACTAAGACAAAATAACATATAACAGCTTTTATTAAATACTAGCCCAATCGTCTTGTATATTTACGACTTATAAGTAGTGGTAATTTTCATATTTCAGCTTCCGGTTAAAATATTTATTTTAGAAGTGATTTTGACGTAGTAAATCGAATTGTAAAAGTTTTGATTCCAAATTCCCAGGGATGTGTTGTCTTTATCGCATGTATTCATTAAAATGATATCACTTTCGGCATAAAATTTAAAGTGTTTTGCATTAATTTGCATTTGAATTAGATTAGGACGTTGATGATATTGAATTGATCGTGCATTTCTTGAGTTTTTGAAGTTGCTTTTATAATATATATTTTCAAAGGTTTGGTATTCCTTTAGGAAATGGTGCGAATCTCTTTTCGCTCTATAGATTTTCGTTATTGCGTCACCGTGGGAAAAGCCACAGAAAAAAGCTGGCAACAACTATGATATACATATATCTCGACAGAACCCCGTGCGATATTGGCAAAACCTTCATCCAGCTAGTATAATTTGGGGCTGAGATATCATGAAAAAAAGACGGTTTTACATATATACACATGTAAGTTAGACAATTTTTTTTGTATAAATTTTTTTCCAGGGCAACTCACAAAAATCTTTATTATTGAAATCGTCGTCTCTAAAACTGTAACATATATTTTTTTCGAAGTTGACTTATTATCAGTGAAAAATTGCTAGAGCCTCCTTAAGTTTTATTTTTTTAGAATTCTATAAGGAACCTCAATATTTATCTTGTATTATTTGCATGTTTGGGTGTTTTATCGCGAAATTCTGAAGGTGGCAAAATTAGTAGAAGGGTCGATTTAGAATGAATTCGATTTTTAATGGAATAATATTGCAATTGCAAACTCTGATTATTAAATATCTATAACTTTATATCTTCGTCATGAAATTTTAATGTTTTTTCTAAAATTTCCCAAGTATTGTTTATTTGAGAGACCTCAAATTGCTTTATACATAATGTTTCTTTTATTATGTTGCGCCATTTAGTTTAATTTGCAAACTTATTTGCGTTATCACTATAAATTTATATTTTTACCTCTTTTTTTTAGATCATTATATATTTTGCATTTTTTGTTGAGCTCCGAATTATTCTATTTTTTGGTATATGGCCCTGGCGTGCCAAAAGGTTGAAGACCCCTAGTTTCAATCATATGAGTCTGCAAATTCCAACTTTTTCATCCTAAATTCTGTTAAATTTGTGTTTTGAGAAACTTCCGATGGAAAGAAATACTCTAGTTTTAAGAAAAACGCTTTGGATGGACATTCACATGGTGTTCTGCAAAACTGTAGATGAAATTGGTTTTGACATTCAATTCAGGTCGTGTGAACAAGGTTGCCAATATCAAGTCACAAATATGAGTCGAACGAAAGGCAATTGGTATCAAAACCTTTACCTGAGAGAAAGAGAGTCCAAATGCAACCCAATATCTACATATAAACATAAATCACATAAAACCAAAATACCAAATGTGTGTTATGTGTTACCTAAAAAAACACTTACAGTGCATAATTCCATACAACTTTTCTTCCGCATATTAGCATAATGCACAGCTTGTTGATAATATAATCCTGGATGTTGCGTCTGCACAGCTGGCAACCCCATCTTCACGGCCTCATCAAAAATATCTCCAAACGTACTGAATTGCTTCGACAACCAGGAATAATGTTCGAAGGCCAATTCAGCAAATCCCAACCTCATCTTGAACCTCTCCGTATGCGCTTTAAACTGAGATATTGCATCGCGCGGTAAATTCAATATAAACATCAATCGACATAGTTTATAATTCACAAAACCCGCAATTGTTCGAATTTCGTTTGCGTTTGTATCTACAATACGAATCTCTAGCAGGTTGTTATAGGCATGAGTATAATGTCTGAAAATTCAATTCTTTAATTGTTTATTCATTATAAATTAAAATTATCACTTACTTATGTGCTGCATGTATATCTTGCTTTAATTCATTCAAGAAACCCATTTTAAATTGATGTCTTACCATCAAGTACTGATGAGCATTCTTATTCAGATGCTCTCTGTGTCCTTTGATTGTTTTAGCTTCGCCACCATAATAACCCTGTGCTAGTTCATAAAATGTGTTTTCTAACCTGATAGCATATCCTTGCAAGTGATCACCTTGTGGAAGAACAAATAACATCTTTGTATTCAACCCACATTGGCCACACAATGCAGCTGCTCGTTCAGTTGCAATTACATCATCATTGGAAGGCATTGGTGCTCGTGTTTGGATTAGAACTAAAGTGATTTTTGTATTCCTCCCATCAAGGGCATGTCTACAAATTTAAGTAGTATTAGTTTCCAATGTTGTGAATACAATATTGAAACATTAATAATTCTCTAAAACAAGAAATTCCTACTTTAAAGATTGTATTCTGCTTGCACACTCAATAGTCTTCTCATTAAATTGCGTATCATTCCAATCCAATTCATAAAACACTGCAATAACTGCTGGAATACAGTTTAAGTGCTTATGCATCCAGTTACTCTTTAAAATTCCTTTAGGGACATACCATTCATAAGAATTTCTTTTCGGTTTCATTGGAGGAAATGAGAATGTGTTATCTATCAGTTTGTATTGGATTTGTATGCCATCAATTCGGCGATTATTGAAGAATGTATCAGCAATTAGTTTATGTGTTGCGTTATTTCTGACATCTAATCCACTCATTCCTATCAGTGGTTGAGGTTTTAAGCATATTTCACGAGGAAAATCGGATAAATCCTCTTGTGGCGTTTGCATGTTGATTTGCATTGTGTTCAGAAGGTGAACTCACTTCCTGAAAAGAAAAATTCTGGTTGATTATGTGGATTTTTTCACTCATTTGCTGTTTAAGATTATTGAGAAGCAGTGCACCGCCCGGTCTACACGTTCTCGAAAACAAATTGTGTTTTATTGACAAGTTTGACATAGTTTACAATGTTGCCGTTTTAAAATTATTAATCGATGCGTTCTAGTATAACATTTTTGTCAGCAATAAATTTATGCAATTTATAAAAGTATTCTACATAAGTTTAATTAATATTAACTGATTGATATAATTGATTATGTGTAATTTTAAATACGATCCTGTTAGTTGCTAGCGACGACTGCAATCATTTGACAGAAAATTAATGTTGGTAACAGTTTGTCAGTTGTCAAGTTGTCAACTGTCAATTTAGCCAGCTGCAAGAAATACAGAAATGACAGAAAGGACAGAAACGTAAACTTTAGGGTTATATTTCTATTCATCTTATGAAACCTATATTAAAGTTTGCATTAAAGTTAATTAACAATTAAAACTAAAAATGGAATTATCATTGCAAAATGTGGAAGTTGAAGAAATCTTAACAAATAATCTACCACCCGACAAATTATCACAAGTTTTAAAATCTTTATCAGATAGCAACACAGTTCAAATTATTAATCTCAATGAATTTCAACATAATGGCCAACAAATAATAATTATCAACAATGAAATACCAAATACCACAGAAACTACAAGTTTTAATACCACTACAACACATACCAAAACAAGAAGCAGTGAAGAAACCACAAAGTTATCATTGAGACCTATTCATAAGAAAATATACAGTGCGACAACACCTATAAAATGCTCTTTATGCAAGAAACTATTCAACAAGATGTCTAAATACTGTATGCACATGAAGAAACACCAAAGCCCGAAGAAGTATCAGTGTAAATTCTGCTCTCAAAGTTTCAATAAAGAAGTGAATTACAAAATTCACATGACTTTACATAGTAATACAACACCTAGTTGTCCAATTTGTGAAAGACAGTTCAGAAGATTTGCTAGTTTGAAGGCACATCTTGTTGTCCACGAAGTTGATGAGAGTTTTGGTTACTTGAACAGTAAAGAAGAGTTTGAAAATGAAGAATTTCATACAAATGAAAGTGAATTATCCATAAATTCAGGTGAAGGAAATGGTTCTTTGGAATGCAGTTACTGTAATTATTTGTTTAATGATATTGATGAATATAAAAAGCATATTCAATGTCATCTGCAGGTATGCAATAAATATTATCTTATTTTTATTCTTAGATCATTTTTAATATAAATATTATATGAATTTCTAGGCAAATAAATTGTTGAATTCCGGGCATCGACTAAAACGTAATAAACGAGAACGTGCATACTCGCATAAATGTCACGATTGTGGGAAAAGTTTCCCTAAAATATGTTTGTTACAAAGACATCAAAGAACCCACACTGGAGAAAAACCATTCATGGTATGGAACTAATGATATTTATTTAATACTTAATTGATATATTTGACTAATATTATAGTGTACAATATGCAAGCGCGGATTTTCCCAAAAAAGTTCCCTACTTATTCATCGCAATAGACACACTGGTACTAAACCTCACGAATGCATGCTCTGTCCAGCTAAATTCGTTCAAAGAAGCAATTTAGTTAATCACATAAAGCAGACCCACAATTCTTCCGATCCGGACGACAAAGTCTTTAAATGTTCTCATTGCACATGTGTTTTTAAAAAATTGTCTTCTCTGAATGGTCACGTAACTAAAGTACATGTGGATTGCAATGAGGAAGTTGATGATATCAACACAGTTATTTCACAACTGAAGGAATTGGATAGACAATCTGCACCAGCTGCAGTTTGTCCTATTACCACTGAGTGTGAGAGTAACATTTCTGCCGAATTGCAATTAAAGGAGAAGAAAGTACCTAATGTTTCGTTTGTGAAGATAGCTGAGAGGAATAATAATGGGACTTTACGGACGTATGCATTTAAACAGAGGACTGTGGGCGAATACAAGTGGTATTTGTGCGCTCATTGTGAGAAAGAATTTAAAAAGCCTTCGGATTTGATCAGACATACTAGGATTCACACCAAAGAGAAACCATATAGTGTAAATTATAGTTAAGCTAAGGTATTGATACATTTTCTAATGCGTATACTATTTTAGTGCACCGAGTGTGACTTGAAATTCGCCCAATTATCCACCTTAAATAATCATAAAGCAACACATGTTAAAAACGAGTTTGCTTGTGTGTTTTGTAAGAAGAATTTCGGTACTGTACGATCTTTGAACGTACATTTAAAGTAAGTGATTTAATAACTAATATTTTATATAAATTACACAAATAATACATTACACGGTGATAAACAAACATACCAAATATGCTCTTAAAGATGCACACAGAGACAAAGTATTTGAAGATATTATGTTGTTCAATTTTGCGTTTGAAATTTCGACTATTTCTAACTTTTATTTCCAGTATTAGGAAGCTCAAACTTTCAGGAAGCTTCCTGCTTCCCTAACATTTCAATTATTCATTGAGTATAGACCGATTGGTCCTCCAGTTTTTGAGAAACAGGTCTGAATGTACCTAATTTTTGATTTGAGATTTTTAATATCACTGATACTTCTTTTATAAATTAGTTTTATGGGTTATATTGAAAAATGCTTAATTTCATAAAATATATGGAATATACAGAGTGTTCTACAACAGGATGGACACTTTCAGAAGTTGATCTGAGATGTACCTTGAGTATTTTGATATAAGGAACATAAGGTGTCTGCGATGGACCGTTCTCCAATTTTTTGTCCCCGCTGGGAATCGAACCTTGAACCTTATGTTCCATATGCGAGTACTCTAATAGACCGGCCATTAAATGGTCGAGCAACAAAAATTTAAAAAAATAACTACAGGGACCCATCGGAGACTTTACTCCTAATGTATATTAATAATATGTATATTTTATATAAACACTCGATAGATTGATATAAAAAAATCTAATTTTGTTAATTTTAAGGAAACATGAACAATCTGCAGTTGCCCGGAAAAATCACAGGTACAAATGCTCGGCATGTGATAAAACATTCGATTCCTTAGAATCTGCTAATACTCACATGAAGTTACATGACGTGCCTGATGAGAATTTAATCATTTTACACCAGGAATCCGTTTCTAGTCACACTCGTGATACAAGTAACACGTTACAGCCACTGCTAGAAACTGATCAAGGCTTGTTTTCCTTACCTCCGCCAAAACCCAAGATTCCGTTAGCGACGATGCAGGAATACAAAGATCGTCCATATAAGTGCCACATTTGTAATGCGGCATTTGGACGTAGAGCCCATTTGAAGAAGCACATGGCTTGTCATTCAAGCAAAAAGGAATTTACGTGTTCTATTTGTTCCAAGTAGGGTCTTCAATTCTTTTAAATCTCCAAAAATCACATGTTTATAAAATTTATTAAAATGTTAATGATTGAATATTCTAGGCAATTTGCAACTCATACCTTATGGAAAGAGCACTTCAAATATCACACCAGAACTAAAAACTACGTTTGTACAGAATGCAATAAAGCATTTGTGAATGCGAGTATGTTGCAAAGACACGTAGCTTCACATAAATCTGTGCGGCCATTCATTTGTCCTTATTGTAAATTAAGATTTACAACGGAATTGAATTGTAGGAAACATATAGCAAATCATAAAATTACAGATATCCTGGTATTAACAACGGTAAGAAGCGACACTCAAATTTAAATTACAGTATATTAATTGTTTGATTTTTAGTTAAATAGGGAGAGTGAGGGAATAACTCAAGTTGAGGAAGTTAATCTTGAAGAACCATTGTTAGATCCCCCACATAAAGGTGTTAATTTCAATGAATTAATTTGTGAAAGTGAAGATTTGGAAAATGTTAGTATGGCGATAACACAGAATAGTGATATAAACCACAGTCAAGAAGAGTCACAAATGCTACAACATGCTACAACGCAGATTATAACGGAATCCGTCAGTAAATTTTTTACTTTAAAATTCCTACTTAAATATTTGATAAATTACTATTATTTCACATATTACAGGAAACTGACATTCCTCAGATTCACATTCAAGATGGCCACCCATGCTACTACAATGCAGACGACATTTTATTTTTAGAAAATGGAGATGTTAACGAAATTAGATTACAGGTATTTTAACAATTTTCTAAATGTAACCATAAATTTGTTAATCTATAGATCTATGAATCTATAAATCCAAGTTTTAACGTTTTCTTAATATTAATATTGGTTATACTGTCATATCTAGGGTACAGACTCAGTTTTATTAAACACAAATCTTCAAGATTCTAACCTCCAATTTACTTCAACTCCAAACATTATTGTAAGCCTTGATGGCGAAATAATGGAAAATGAATCGTTCAATCCTCGTTTGCTCTTTAACACAACATACAGCAACATTGTCCAACCAAATTCTAAATTAATTGAAGATTCTATTAATGAGTATCAAGCACCACTTACGATCATTCCGGAATCTACTCCATCACTCCAACTGAACCACGATATTACTTTATTACCCGAGAGTACCTCGATAACGAATGATATTGATTCGAAAGTGTTTTATTTGAATAATATTACCCTGCCTGATTTTATGGACGAACCACCGATTAATTCTCAAGAAGAAATATTCGTTTGTCCTAAATGTAATTGTGAGGTTACGAATCTGGTTGATGAGCATGTTTGTGAGGAATTAGAGGAATTCGAGGCACAAAATGAACACATAATGAATGAAGAGAATGCTGAACATGTTTGTCAAGTTATTGAATCGAACGAATTTAACGATATTGAAAATTCTACTCCAACAACTTTTGCGTGCCGAGAGTGTAATAAAAATTTCACTGATCTCAACAGATTAAACCGTCATATATCTGCTAAACATAGATCAACAGTAGGGTACATTTGTCAGTTCTGCCAGAAGAAATTCAAGATGAAATCTGATATAGAGACACACATCAGGACTCATACAGGGGAAAAACCCTTCACGTGTCCGAAATGTGATAAAGCATTCGCGATTAAATCAACCCTTATGTCACACATGCAAACGCACGATCCGTCGGATATTAAAGCCTTTAAATGTCAGGTTTGCAACTCGAGATTTGGTACGAAGAAGAGTCTGAAGACACATTTACAGACGCATGTTGATAAAGCTCCGTTTAGATGTGATTTATGCGGGAAGTTGTTCAAACGTCTCCATAACCTCAATGCACACACATCATGGCATGAAAATAGCGCAAAGAAAGCGACGAAAGTCAAGCCGATTAATATTTTGCAGACATTTATCTACGATACACACGATAAAATCAAAGAACAGCAACACGCCGCGGAAATAACGGAAAATGCGGGAGCGCCACTTCAAGAAGTGATAACAACAGAGAATTTGTTTACCGAGGAGTTACCTGTATTTGGGGATAATATCGACAACTTAGACGCTAATATGGATCCTGTTACCATTACTCTGCCTGAAGAATCTGTAACATTTAAGATTGATGATGCTAATATTTTAATGGCCAATGAGAAAGGGGAATACTTTCTACCTGAGGTAGATATTGGATTATCGGCGTCAGCTGATCAAATAATTGGTCACACAAAGGAGAAGAAGTATCAATGTGATGACTGTTTTAGTTATTATGTGAGCAATTCAGTCTTGAGGAAGCATCAAAGGGCTGTGCATGGAGATTACAAGTGTGATAAATGTAGCAAAGCGTTTGGCTGTGACGCAGATTTGATGAAACATTACAGCGTTCATGATGGACATCGACCATTTAGTTGCAGGCTATGTGCGAATAGTTTTTGGACTGAGGCAAATCTTAAAGGACATTTGAAGAGGTAAGGAGTGCAAATCCGCTGAACAGTTCATCATAAAGTTGTATTATTGTCACATTTTTACCGTCCCGTAGTTTTTAACAACAGGAAGTAACTATTGTCACTTCCATGAACGCTGAAAAGTTGAGGGTAGAAAATTCATTTCTAGCATAAAATGATGTAGTTTGGAATGCGCAGGTATATTTGGTTTCGGTAAAAAATACAAAGATAGTGAAATTTTGTGTCTAGCACAGTCATGTATGGATTACACTGTTCTACATCAATTCTTACATTATAGCAGCAAAAATTATGTAGATCGGCATTAATAATAATATACAGTTCACGGTTGTTCTTGAAATTTGAAATTTGGTAGAACGATAGATCGCTGATCTCTTAAGCTCTGTCTTAAACGC
Organism: Tetradonia laticeps; assembly: GCA_025400035.1. Lineage (NCBI taxonomy): Eukaryota > Metazoa > Arthropoda > Insecta > Coleoptera > Staphylinidae > Tetradonia > Tetradonia laticeps. The sequence goes on from JAODVP010000001.1 coordinate 295,864, forward strand.
GTATTGGGACGGACAACTATAAAATTTACATTTATATAAATTACAATTATTAATTCACTTCTATTTATTATTCACTTATAATCATATAAAATGTGTGTTTACGTGGTACGGTTTCAGTAGTTTTTCAGAATCCGCTGTTTTCCCGCTTTTTGTAGTGGCGCTTATATTAAAATGAGCGTGTTTAAAAAAACGTACGTTTAAAAAACCGAATCGGTCGCTAGTGGCACATATATCGTAGCAGCTGAGTTGAGACGATGCGGCTATTCTCCCGAATTGCCAAATATGACAAGCGCAACATGTGGTTGCATTTCATTATCGTTTTTGTGTATTATGATGCCTTTACATTTGCGAAAAATTGCGCGACAAAGTTTGATGTAATGTAAGAGTAGGCCTGACTAGGCCATAGTAGATAATCTCTTGCGTCAATGTGTAACTAAAATTGCATCTGTGTGTTTCGTCGTTCCGGCGAAAAAATGGAATCGGCCAAAAAATCGAAACATGTGAAGACTGCGTACGTATTCGGCGTTCCGGTAAATACAACGAATCGGCAAAAAACCGTACCATGTGAACGAAGCGTTGATGTTTATAGATTCACTCCAAATTTTTGGAGGAAAATAACATAGACGAGCAACAGAGTTGAAAATGAGTGGGTTCATAAATGTTTTATAGTACAGGGAGAAGTAAAGGAAATACATGTTTTTTAAACCGCTAGCAGTCTGCTATGGGTAGGCGTATTGACCTTAGGTTACTGTTAACAGTGTATTATTAGGCGGTTTCGGGTGTGACGCGAACCTGGGATAAAAAATAGTGAGTGAAGCGACCCTGCATGCGCCGTATTTATTCTTGTTCCACTGTTTTTTTCCTATTCGTGACCCAAAACTAAAACCAGTGCTTACGGTGCTTATTTACGTTAAGACTTGCGTTTTAATTCAGGCAACATTCCAGGATCGGCATGATGCCATAGACGTAGAACACACGTGTTTGCTGTCCAGGAGGTTTTAGAAATTCTGTTGGAAGTAACTTGTTGCCTATCTCACTCTGCCACACTTTTCTGGAGAGCTCACTGAATGGTAGTTTTTTCATTATCGTAGATCTGCTAATAGGATGTTTCGGTTTGCGACGTTGTTTTGCCCGTCGATGTTCCACATTAAACTTCTACCGAAGAAGAACTTGAACAATGATCAGGACTATTAAAACTGCACTGTATTAACTATGTATTCTTTGTATCAACGCTAGCCCAAGGTCAAAATGCCTATGCGTGGACGACCATTGGTGCACCAAGTCCGTCCGCCTTGAAAACATAAAATTATCAAGTTCAAAATTTCTCAGTACGATGTACTATGTAGTATTGTGAAAAATGTTGTTATGGTATTGCAAAATCTTTAACTTGGAACTAATCGACCATTCTCTAATGATATTTTCTATTCCAGAATGCATCATGAAGATCTACCGAACGAAATTATGAATTCCCTGATTACTAGTTATGTAAAAAGCTCAGATTTACTTTTCTCAAAATAAAGTTGTCCCTGCTAAAATCTCGTTCCCAAATGTTGTACAAATGTAGAAATAAAACAATACCGTAATTCTAAGATTGTACATTTGGCTGAAAGCATTTCTTTTTTATATTTTTATCCGTAAAAATAAATTCGTGCAGAAATGACAGCAATGGCCGGGTTAGAGATAGAATATTCCTCCGGCCAATTAAAGGAGCTTATCTGCATAAAGCGTGGAAGTTGCGCCTCGGCCGCGCCGAGTGATATCGTAAATATCAACGCCGCCCGCGCGCGCCACCCCATCGCAAGTTTGCGCTACAAAGCAGCCCATTCGTATGCAAGAAGTGGGCTTTCCATCTGCCAGGATCTGTCAGTCACAATGGCTTTCGTTCCTCGCCGAATCTCTCTCCGGAGACCAGGCGGCGCGCACTGATACAAAACACTGATACTTGGCCAGCGTTTTTCGCCCAGCACCCGTTCACCTCTGTCGCTTGTTCATGCGGAAAGTGACGTGGTCGCGAGCTGCATGGGAATGCGCACTTTTTCTGGATCGACAGCTTCACAACAGATCTCAAGTTTGGAGTCACCATATTCACATAAAATTTATATTATAAAAGCTTCCATAAGTTAGGCAAAGTCTTCATACTAAATATGTTCTATATAAATGTAGAAGTAATAAAATAAATAAAAAGAAAGCGCGGCCATGGAACTCGTCCTCTCTTTTATGTAGTATCCCAGCGCGTAAAATAGAATATAAATCTCGAAGACGTTTCCCTGCTATGTCAGTACTGCGGCAGCAGCGGGTCGTCCTCGTAATAAATGTAGGTTGGGTTGTGTCATAAATAGAAGCAAGTTTACAAGAATTAAGGCAGGGCTCCGATTTCTGGAGGAACGCAGATATATTGTGATGAGGCCGACGCGGACGGCGGCGGCTCCGCGCGAAGGCGAAAAAGAAAGCGCGCGTTGTTTATTCCAAGAAAAAAGCCAGCGACGGAAAGCGGTCCCGCAGGAAATGTATTTGCACACAAACTATGGCGTACCTAGGGCACTGCTTGTACGTGCCACCTTTTGGGACGTAAAGCGATCTCATAATTTGCAACGTGGTTCGAAAAGCGCAGGCGTGGGCGAAACTGTTCAAGTTTTATGTTTAACAGGAGAAACAAAAACAATCGCATCATCTGAAGTGGTTTGCAAATGAAGACGAAATTAAGACTATTCGAAAATATTGGCGGCACACGTGGTAATTCCAAACGAGCATCGACTCTGATTTAAATCTTGCCGCTCCCAAGCTCGTGATATATTCAAACGAAAAGGGGTTACTTAGTCCTCACTGGTGGCGTCGCTAAGATTCATGATATTACCCCAACCGTTTTCTTTTCGCGCACTAGACGACCTAGCAAAGCCGGACGCGAACGCAAACAATGCTAAGAATAACCATGAGGAGGACGGAACAATGAAAGAAAAAGAATTTATCTATTCGCATTTGCATTTCGCGATTGCCGAACGGCTACTATTATTGCTCGTTTAAAAGGCGACGCGCGCGGAGCGCAAATAGAAAAGAACTTTCCGAAAAATGCGAATTGCTGCAGTCGAGGAAATTGCCTGCATACAACTAGCTCGATTAACAAAACGTCGTTAATTTGCCAAAATGAATTTAGTTTTAAAACTAAGTATGTATAGCAAATAGTAAACGAGTCAAACAAAACAAGTAAACTATACGAAAAAATAGTGGAATTGCACATTTTGTAGTCATTTTAGACATTGAAGGCTCATTTTTCTTTCTCTTTCACCACTGACACAAATCGTTGCAAATTTCCATGTTTAAAGTGTAACAGGAGTGAATGTAAACGTTTTTAGCGTGTGTAGTCGAGTATATCAATCGCGGTGTCGGCTGTTGATATGCGAATATCTACTTTATGGGCCACCTGTTGAGCCAACCGCCCCCTAAGCTAACGGATTTAACCCCGCACTTGACGAAAGCCGCGTAGCGACAGCGATGCATCCGCGTGCGGGGAGCAGAGTGAGAGGGCAACGCCGCCACCCGGCATGTCGACGAATTGGACCCGCACACCGCCGTTCGAGTGCGTTGCGGCTACTGCCGCCGCCGCCACGGAAAAGCGGTGTGAAAAAAAGCCACTTTAAACTGCATTAACTTTCCCTTTTTCAAGAGTTTTCGGCCTCTTGAAACTGGGAAGTGCTCTCAATAAATGCGTACAGCAGGTACACGTTTTGAATAAAGTCTTCGCCATTTTGTTTTAGGGCTTTGTTTTAGGTGGCTTAGTAGGAAAAACAGTCGCAAAAGTTGGCAGACAATAGTTGAGTGCATTCATGCGTCCGGATGAATTAATACGCAGTGTAAGTGCAGCTGTGTAATTAGATGTGAAGCAGTTTTATAAGTTCAACTTTCTGAAGTATGGCCGATTAGAGGATAATTAAAGAACGAAGGAAAGTTGCAATACTCACCTGGCTTTGATGTATGTCCCCCTTATGTACCCCAGCGCAAATTCCAATGCTCACCGAGCGTCGCAAATTCAGCCTGCAAGAACTACGAACACATTAAAAGTCATTAGGTATTACAAGTTACCTATCCCTTGACAATAACAAGCTTTAATTACGTTCATATTATTACAATTAAGAGAATATCATCAATTACAATAATTATCCAAAGCTTATTTTACAAAGTTTGTCTGGAAGAAATCTAAATCATCCCAGACAATATTGGGAGACCAGCCTTTCGTTGGCTTATTCCAAGAATTACTAGAAAAGTTTATCCCAGCTATAGAAGACCAGTCAGCATCGGTCTAAATTTTCTTTCTTTCAAAAGCTGCGATCACTACCGTCTAAAGAAGGACATATTTATATTTTTGCAAAAATTATGTGAAATAGTGAAATAATAATGTAATATATATATATATATATATATATCAATCTTTGTATTTCAACAAATACGGTCGATATTCTCACTCTCATTATATATATATATATATGCGAATTGCTGAATATATATATATGTAATAAATGTTAAATTCAGTTTTCTTTCTAAATTTCGCTGAACGCTGAACGGTAAAAACTGAAAATGGAAAATTATACCTATACCACACCAGAGCCTGACAGATCCCGATTTGATAGGTTAAAATTTCCAGATACCTATGTATTATTTTTCGCAAAAACGGCAAGCAGATTCCAATAGCAGCAACATATAATTCAGATCAAGATCAATTCAATTCCAAATATTATTTTAAGCCTTCAATGCGAAATAACTGTTTTTGAAATACATAATTGGTTTTTTACCAAGTTAGTGGAAACAAAGGAATACATCAAATGGACAAAGTTTCATCTCTAAGAACCATTATTAGACCCGGGACATAAAAGAGTTAATTTCAATGAATTAAGTTGTGAAAGTAAACATTTGGAAAACTTCAGTATAGCGGTAAAACCACCTAGGGTAACACAAAATGGTGTTATATAAGCCATATGGTGGTATAAGCCATAGCCAAGAAGAGTTGCTGCAATAACTAACGCAGAATATATAAGAATTTGTTAGTAAATTTTATTTTAAAGATTTCCATTTAAATGTTTAATAACTTACATATTGCAGGAATGTAATATATTCACATTCTAGATCACCACCCATGCTTCTACAATGCAGATGTTAATGATATTATAGTAATATATTATAGTAAAGTTCCCCCACGTGGGACGTCTTTTGGAAAATATTCGTCACCAGTATGTTTTAAGTCTAAAATTTTTTTTAGAATAACTAGTTTCACCATCTGCCTTCATCATTAAAAATTTCAGATTTTTTACTATACAATAAAACCACAAATAATTGAATTTTCCAAAACGTGTTTTTCGTCCCAATTGCCCCATACTAAATAATCATCTAATTCCATCTAATTTCAAGGAAATAAATGAAATTATTTTTTTATTGATAAAATAAGCGTTGTTGAATAATGAGGAATTGTAATACTGCTATTTTTATTACAGCAAAGCACTAAAAGAATATAATATTGAAAACTCGAAAAATAAACTTGCAGTCACCGGCGCAGACAAAATTGAAAGCCGCCACGCACCTAAACACATGTATGTGATCGACGCCACTGCAGCGCAGTGGCCTGCTTTCGGGCAGAATGCGAGATGTAGGTTTTTATCACGACTTCATGAAGGGATGTAATAAGATGATTAAAATCTCTTGGGACAACATCAGGAGACCTGAAACTACATTAGTCCACCGCAATAAGTGCGTTATTATTGCTGAAGCAGAATTCAACGTTACGCAAAAATGATTATTGAGGCTCCGGAATGCACGCGCACTTTTGTTTATTGTCTAGTTATTACAATAATTATCAAAATTCGCTCAAATTTCGTGTACCGGCATAAAATAGCGTTTTGCACGCTGTTGAAAATTAACGCTTTTGAAATTAACTAGGTTAAGGAAACAAATCTTACTCATTTTACTCTACAGCTATTTTAACCATAAATTTGTGAAGATATATAGATCTATAATCTATAAATCTATCTCATATTCAGGGTACACAGATTCTAACCTTCAATTCAACTCCAAACATTATTGTAAGTCTTCACGGTGAATTAATGGAGAATGAATCTTTCACTCCTTGTTTACTCCTTAACGCGTCATTGGAAATTGTCCAATCAAATTCTAAATTAATTGAAGATTGTATTAATGTGTATCAAGCACCACTTACGATCATTCCAGAATCTACTTCCTCACTTCAACTGAACCAAAACATTACTTTGTTACCCGATAATACCTCGATAATTAATGATATTGATAAGAAAGTGATTTATTTGAATAACCAGCCTGATTTTACGGACCAACCATCGATTAATTCTCAAGAAGAAGTATTCCTTTGTCCTAAATGTAATTATGAGGTTACGAATCTGGTTGATGAGCATGTTTGTGAAGAATTAGAATAGTTGGAGGCACAAAATTAACACATAATGAATGAAGAGAATGGTGAACTTCTTCCTCAAGTTATTGAAACGAACGAATTAAACGATGTTGAAAATTCCACTCCTACAACTTTTGCGTGCCGGGAATGTAATAAAAATTTCAGTGATCTTAACAGATTAAACCGTCATATATCTGCTAAACATAGATCAACAGTAGGGTACATTTGTCAGTTCTGCCAGAAGAAATTCAAGATGAAATCTGATATAGAGACACACATCAGGACTCATACAGGGGAAAAACCCTTCACGTGTCCGAAATGTGATAAAGCATTCGCTAAAGATCAACAGTAGTATACATTTGTAAGTTATTATTAAGATTGAAATTAGTTTTGGAAGTAAATTTTAACATTATAAGTTATGAAATTTCATACTCCAATATTATTTAGGTTTAAATGATTAATGAAAAGGTATCCTATGACTGGGAATCGAACCACAGTCGACTGCATTGGTACTGCAGGGCTCTCATAGACTATCGCTATCATAGACTTATAACTTGATCATTAATAATTCGAACACATACAGCTTAGAGGTGACAATTTTAATCATCTAAGTCACTATGTTTTTGACATTTGAACGCAAGGACAAATGTCAACGGGGTTTCAAACATCTGAGCGTGTATTTGTTAACATTAAGATTGAAAGTAGTTTTGGAAGTAAATTTGAACATTGTGCGAATTAGTTATTATGTGAAATGAAGCATATTATAAAACTCAGATCAAGATCAATGAAACAATGGTGTGTCAAGCAATCTCCCACATTGTTCCCTTTTGCGACCCGTCTACTTGTGTAATCCGGCCATATATTCTAATGATACAACGAGGTTAGCAATAAAACTCGGAGGTAATTTTCATACGGCGCAAAGCAGCGTTTTGGGCAGCGGTTTAGAGACGAGATGGAAACGACCGGAAGGTGTCAAGATAGAACCAATTTAAAGCCCAATTGGATCGGAGTAATGCGACTTCTAAAGGATAGTGTGTCCGAGCGCGGTCGTGCGGGCGGATGTAGCAGATAGGAGCGGAGCGTCTCTACCAGAATGGAGGGACATTAGCCCTGCGAAACGACCGGACACGACGACGTCCACGACGACGTTTGGCTAGCGCGCCCACCGCGTGATCCGCGATGCGGTGGCGACGGCAGCAGTGGTCATCGTTCGGACGGCAGCGCCGCAGCGACCTGATTAGAGCTACTTTAAACTCGCATAACGAATGCTAATTAAAACATCCCAGTAATTTGTATGTCGCGTTACAGCGACAGCGGCGGCGAAATCCGACACAAAGTTACACAACACACAACACTGGAGTATGCTAGAGTGTAATTCATAAATTGCAAACGTTTATGGCGCAGTCTGCTGGGTATTAATTAAATGTAACAATTAGAAATCCCTTACTTAATCTATGTGTAATATTATTTTCTCGTGTCTGTGGATTGTATCTTTTTAGAAAAATATTCCAGGACAATATTTGCATTAGCTCCTTATATGGTCTGTAAGCTGTTTATCAGGGTGGATCTCTTCGAGAGCTCCTCTGAGCTGAATACGATGCAATGCGATTACCCAGAGCCATTGAGGCTGATTCACGGCCACCTTGTGACATGGCTCCATCAGACCGTGCCATTTCTATGCAAATGCAAAGGGTTCGGCGCGTTCGGCGGCAAGCGTCAGAGCGGCGGCGGCGGCATCTAATGCCGCGACCGCGCGGATGCTGCGGCACTTGCATTTGGCTGTGCGCGGACGGCGCAACGTCGCCCCCGATTACCCGCCGTCCCACGCCGCGCGCCGCCCCGCGCGATGCAACAATATTAGCGACTCCGGCTCGCCGCTCGCGTATATCCTCCGACTATGGCCCCATTGCAACTGCATTGCTGCTAAATTAACCCTATCTACTCTAACCAGACTATATCAGCCTTTTTAATAGCTGCCCCCGACGCCCTCATAACGCCACTCGTTCTTTATTTATTATTGCGCTAATAACCATCCCACTGTCCGACATTATTTCCACTATGTAAATAATAATTATTTAAACAATACGACTGCACGGCGCTATTCCCCAACACCCCCAACATTCGCAACATCCCAGCGCCAACGGTTATGCACGCCGTGATGAGAAGGAGGGAGGCGGCACAAAACGGCAATCATCGTTACGTTACACGCTTGTTTTTTATGTTTTAATAGTATATTAAAGTTGATCAAGTGGGTTATACACTAATTTTCTTTTGAAAAGATAAAATATTTTATACATTCACGCTTGTTGTTATTGTTTTTATTTATGTTGTTATATTTTTGAACGGTAAAACAGACGTGTTTCAGTTAAGGTGGCACATAAAAGACGCGTGTGTTAGCCCCGTTATTATGTATGTAATTGGGAAAATTCCGGGCACGTAGAAATCCTGTCCATCACGGGCTGGCGTACGCGCTCGTCCCGCATATACCTGGATAAGCAGCAATGCGCGCCGCCGCCGACAATAACGGGCGAGTCGCCCCGTCGTAAACTTTCATTTAATACAAGATATAAAGTCCATAGGCATTGGACGTGTTCGCGATAGGTGTCTTTCATGTTTTCCACACGAGATAACCCGTCCGGTATCCGCCACCGCCACCGCCGACCGTCGAGCACGACTCCCTTCTATTGTTATCTATTGTTTTCGGAAGAGTTACACGTTGTCTGTTGTCCGGTTCAATTTAAGCAACGTGCGTGTTAGCCTCACTTCCACCTCATTGTCAGTGATTGTTCATCAATTGTTGATCAACAAATTACATACGCCTACAAAAAAAAATCTTGGTACTAAAGTATACCTTATGATTTTTGGTTAAATTTGTACAAATACTAACATAAAATACCCTTTTTGGTATAAATTTTGCTTTTTTTATATACATTTTAGTTAATGTTTAATACATTCTAAACAGCAAGAAGATGGTTTGTAGAGAAAATCTTTATTTATATATCTTTAATTATGTTTAATAGTTTGGCTTATAATAACACCCTGAGACAAACTGGGGTTAATTAATATGCGCAGAATGAAAAATTTGAATCAATATGTAGAATTTTTACAAAAAGACCGCAGTTCTAAACCTCAGCTAATTTGACTTCATAATTATGATTACTAATGATATTGCATTATGTGTGCATTTTTTATCATTTTGGAGGAATGAACCTTTTTTGGAAAGTCCTATGGTATTTTCAGTTTTTTCTGGTTTTCGTTTGCTTTTTCTTTGCATTTTTACATAGTTGCTTAGTTTTTCTTGCATTCTTTCAATTATTGAGGAACGGTGCGATTTTTTTTTGTTTTGACCTAAAAAATCATTTTTCTTTATTTCTACAAGGGAATTCAAGATTTCTCTTGTGTTTTTTTGTATTATTGTGTTTTCAGTGATGTTTTGAAGATTGGATTTATTTCGATACTTGATTATGATTGAAAACTTATATTTATTCGATTAAAAACTCCAAACTTAACCTAACATTACTTAGTATTGTATTGCTTAGTATTGCTTAGTATTGCTTATTTACCATTGTTACAATCATGATCACAGTTACCACAATGATATGATATATACTAAATATGGGAATACATTTTCTTTGTCTTATCTAATTGCATTTTAAAATAATATTTCCTACAGTATATGCCTTCATATTCTTTCGAACTGAAGTGTAAACTTCGTAGTTTATTCTAATAACACGCTGGGACAAACTGGGGTCAATTAATCTGCGTATCATGAAAAATGTAGTCCAAAGAGTTAAAAATATGTAGAATTTTTACAAAAAGACCGCAGCTCAGAATCTCAGCTGGTTTTTCCAGAATAAATTAATGAAAATGCAAATGTTTTGTATATAATCTTATGGTAGTCAACTGGGAAGATAATAAATTGTAGTTTTTTATAATACGAAAACTGAACCACACGCTAGTAGCAAGTAGCGCATCTATACATTTTAGAGGAACGGCTTTGGTTGCATCAAGGATTATACGACATTACGTCTTGTGTTAGTTCAGGTAAGGCAGACAAGCAAATTCCATCGTTTCCGTTTGTCTATGCAACTCCATATTATTAGATACTCGTTATTTTCATTAATTTATTCTGCAAGGATAAGCTGAGGTTCTGAGCTGCGGTTTTTTTGTTGAAAAAATTCTACATATTTTAAAATTGTCTGAATTAAATTTTTCATTCTGTGCAGATTAATTGACCCCACTTTGTCTGCGTGTAATTACTGACTAGGTTTATAAATGGATAACGCCTAAATAAAAATGATAATTTATTCAAAATTTAATGTGCTATAATTTGATTCTATGCCTACCACTGTTTTAAAATATTTAATTATCTTAATTAGTATTCTCGTACTTAAATATTTTCAGAGAACCAAATAATATTTACCTTAAATTTATAATAACAGGACCAAAAATTGTCATACTTTATTTGAAAGTTTATTTTATTAAATTATATATAAAATTATGTGCTGACTAATGTTAAAATAAGAAATTATTAAATATCAACTTTTAGATTCAACACCTTGGAGATAAACCGAGAATAAGTTATGACTTATCAAATAAATGATGTGATGGTTTGGTTTGGAAGTCATGCACTCATCCGCTGCATGTTCACAGTTGAGCGCATACCAGCCGCCCCAAAATTGCGCACATAATTCAATAGGATTCAGCTTTTTAGCCGCCGCTGTCATTCCGTATGGTATATATCAAGCACGCGGTGCGGCTTCGGTGCGGTATTAAGGACTATTTCCTCGCCGTGAGTGTTCGGTGAGTGATCGGCAAAATGCCGCCAGTAGCAGCGCCAGCGGCCGTACATACGAACGTGCGCCGCCCCCGCGCGCGCCACGATGAATGCTCATTTCGCCCAGCCGCCAACTTCGTCTCCAGCGCACGACGAAAGGAAGACCTAAGCAAGCGATTTGAATGCATAGTTGTCCGTCAGTCAGGGACGACATTACCGCAGGAACCCTCTTTGGGAGCGGGACAATAAATTGTCATAAAACCGTCAGATCTACCGATTTGACAGCTGGGGGGTAATTAAAGAGAGGATTTATGTGGCGACCGTCCTTTCGCATCTAGATGCGACCTTTTCCGAATTGCTCCAGCATCCATTCACCCCTACCCTGCTTATCAGCCCTGCTGGTCCCACAAAAAGAAGCCGTGTTGCAAAAACGCACGCAGATGTTTCTTCGGTGCGGTGTATTGCAAGCGTGGCTAACCACCACTAATGGGCAAACGCCATCTATCAAAATTCCTAGCTACCTACACTTGAGCTCATTAGCGTTAATTGATGTGCGCCTTAATAATTGCTATTAGGATTAGAGCACGGACGGTTATTGTAATAGTTTACAGGATTCGAAGGGCTATAACTCAACTCTTATTGGGGGCGATTCCGCAGTGCACATCCCAGCAGGAATTTATGTGGTCAAGTGTATCCATGTAAGTAGGCTGCGCTCAGCTCTGGAATATTAATTTACGGACCTTGTGAATAGATAGTTCTTTTTCCTGCAGCACAACAAGTTTGTGAACTAGGCGAACCGATAAGCATACTCGCTAGGTACCTAATCGCGACGAGTCTGCAAGTCGATAATCGGCATGGCGGCACTTAAAGTTGCAGCGAAGAGAGGAGTTGTGGGCAATCAATGTGCGCACGCGATGGGGTTATGGCGAGGTAGATTAGCGCCGAATTATATAGCGCGCGATTTCGAAGTGTCGTAAATCACGCCAAACGAAGGCGACATTAGGCGGCGGGCGTCGAGATTCTTGGAGTTTACACTTAAGATATCTGCAGATCCCGTAATACAATCGCGCTTGCTCGTATGAGTTATACCGAAGACTTAACACATAGAGCAATTATTAGCTAAAACTTGGGAATAGCGACGACCTCTGCTCGCTATGACGTCATAAATAATGAAAGCGTTAGGAATCTTCGAAACTCGCTCCCCGCCGACCAGCCTGATACCCACTCATCCAACAGCCGAATACACAAATTCGCGGCGGGGGCGGTAGAGATGCCGATACGTGTGTGAAGTGCGAGAGGGTCGCGCTGTAACATTTACCTTGCAGTCATGCGGTTCACTTAAGCTGGAAGTTTATTGCACGCTCGGATGGTTTCGGGATCTGTGCGATCTTAACTATAAACGTGCTCATGTGTTTCTGCGCGCTCGCAGATTTGCTCGGCGCAGATTTAGGACGGTTTATAAGTTGAGAGATATGGATACCGGGCAGGCGTTTTCTGGATGTGTTGCAAATACGAATCGTTACGCGCGCGGAGGCGGCGGTTCGACGAGCGTGTGCATGTATACGTCGCGGCGTTTGCTCCTTGCGCGTGAACCGACGATAAAAGGGGTTGTAATAACTTATTGGTTTAGCTGTGTAATAGCTGTATGCTTTCCGATGATTTGCTGTTTACCGAACGGATACTGGACGGCACATTTACGCCATATCACGTATATTTTATATTTAAGAGGCTTACACTCTCTAAATCAATTTACCTTTATTTGGTCCAACAAATAGCAACAAACCGGGGTCATCAATCTCAGAATAAACAATATACAGGGTGAAATATCTCGAAAATCTTTCACCCTACGAAAAAATATATTAGTAATAAAATTGAAGCAGGCCCTTCGATGTATCAAATGATAGCTGAAAATTTGATCTGAAGCTGTGTTTACATATGTGAAATTTCTTCTATCAATCCTCCACCCTCTCAATCCTCCACCCTCTCTATCCTTCATCCTCTCCTTCCTCTCCTTCCTCTCCTTCCTCTCCTTCCTCTCCTTCCTCTCCTTCCTCTCCTT
>JAODVP010000001.1:318141-334821 GCA_025400035.1 Tetradonia laticeps
TCATTCAAGATCCACCGCAATAAAAGCGTTATTATTGCTGTAGCAGAATTATACGTTGCGGAAAAATAAATATTGAGGCCCCGAAACGCATGCGTCGTTTTTGTTTATTGTCTAGGTATCACAATACTTATCAAAATTCGATCAAATTTCGTGAGCCGGCGTAAAATTCCGTTTTGCACACCTATTGATTTTTTTTAAATGAACCAGGTGAAGGGAACGAAAGATATGGCGACCGTTCCACATTCCCCCATAATACTCTATATGAAATTCCACTCGTTTCATTAATTTATTCTGCAAAAACCAGCTGAGCGCCGAAATTGTGGTCTTTTTATAAAAATTCTACATATTTTTAACTTCCTGAATCAAATTTTTCATTCAGCGCAGATTAATTGACCCCAGTTAGTCTCAGCGTGTAATTATCCAAATTAGCTCATATTTAGAATTCTTACATGAAATATCATTCTGCACGCCTATGAATTTTTTCAAATTAAGCAAGTGGAGCAAACGAAAGATACAGCCATTGGCCCGTCTTCCCCATTACACTCTAACTGTAATTCTGAAGCATTAACGATTACCGAAATATTCATTCCATTCCAACCAAATTGAAATCCGGCGTTTTTGTGATGAGTTTAAAAGAAATTGAAGATATATGTTTGTATATACAAATGTACAAATGTACAAATCAAGAAGTAGCAGTTGAGAAGTAGAATTTTAGTTTCGATTGGAGTTTTATTCGGTAGCTGGTTGGGTGCGCTCGTCGGCTTAGCACATTAGCATGTAATTGCAGGTCTTGTGCATGCACGGGGCCGAGGACATGAAATTCAATCTCGCCCTATCAAACACACGAAACAAAACGTAAATATAAACATCCTGACGACGTATCAATGGAACGCGGCGGCAAGAAGTGGCACGGCTGCTACCGGCCGAGCTGCGATTACCTACGTGCGGCGACTTCTTCGGCGCTCTTTTGCTCCGCTGCGTGCAGACGCTGTACAACGGCCGCTAATGCGGATGATTGTCTCCCTATACATAGTCATTGACATAATCGGACGTAAATTGAAATCAAACCTGTTGAATCTCTGCCATTATCATTATATTACAAACGAGCTGGGCTTCTTTTTCCTCCGCGCCTGCTTCTTGTTTTGTACGAATCACCAGCGAAAATGCTAACTTGCACATAACAAGGGTAGTGGCATAGTGGTTATGATAGCTATTGTTTTAAGGAAGGTCCATCATACCGCGCAGAATATTTTCAAGCGTAACAGTCACTGCGTACTTCCCATAAGAGTCATTTATGCATAAAAAATTTATCGCGCGGCACAGCTCGGAATATTAAGTATGTGACGTTGGTGTCATTAGTTGGACGCGTTTGCATTGTCTGGGTTTGGGCGCACTTGACTAGCGGCACGTCATCACACGGTTTTCATTCAAATATAAGTTTAACATCTGCAATATAAGTTAATCATACATATATAGTTTCCGAATGATCTTTACAACCTGATTTTTGATACGAAATATGCAGTAACTTTATTTCTTCCGGAATTTCGATAATTCTATATTTTGGGTCACTTCCGGTCGGAACTAGAAGTTGAAAACTTAATTTATACTACACCAGAGTCTGTTGAAACAAATACTGTGTTTCGAAATTACTTATAGATATACAGTACACTCTCGATAACTCGAAGTTGACGGGACAAGAGATAAACTTCGAATTGCCAAGAGTTCGAATTAGTAAGAGATTTTATCTAGCAATTTATTCTCTAGGGACAAATTTTCGCTTCAAATTACCGCAAGTTTCGAATTAGGAAGAGGTTGAATTAGTGAGAATTTACTGTATGTAATTTTGGAGAAGGCGCTGAGAATTTCTATCCGACGTTTGTCATAGCGTTTTCTCTAAAACTATAGGAGTTACTGAAATACGGTATTTAGTACTCGGTTCAGTAAGGTCTGGTGTGGTGTGTAAGGGTTTTTCAAATTCAGGTTCCATCCGGAAATGGAAATTTTCAGAAAAGGACATTAAAATTCTTATGATTAATACATCAGATATCAGTTTTAGACAGAAAACATAAAACGCACGAGAAATCCTAAGACCTCTATAAATCGTACTTAGATCGGTGATAACTCGCTATTATTCATAACAGGGACCCGTACAGAAACGAAATATCAGTTTCTATTTCAATTCCGATATGGATCCGTAAAGAACGATTTCAGAGAAGAGAAGAGAAGATAAAGAGAAGATTTTAGTTGATTCTTTGAAAATATAAATAACGATTCCGATTTCAATTTCAGTCCTCTAAAAAATCAGTCAATTTCAGTTTTCGGTTCCGATTCCGAGTTTGGTCCGGGTCCCTGAATAATATCTGTTTAGTTGTGGAGTGTGCCCGCTACGAAGCTTGTTTCTTCAGTTCACCATTCAGAACAAGCTCGATCTTTTATGACAGAATTACGCGTTTTTGTTTTGTTTTTGTTTTTTGCTTTTGCCAAAGCAGTAAATTATGTATCTTTGTTGTTTGATTTTTAGTGTGACATGTGACATTGAATTACAACTCGCCTCAAATATTTAACGTAACTTCAGTTTCCTCTACCTACTGAGAATTTATCAGCATGTAGAGCACTAGATCAGCGTTTCCCAACCGGTGGGTTGTGACTCACTAGTGGATTTTGGCGAATTTGTGATGGGTCGCGACGTGGGACTATCTTTTGACAACAAAATTGATTTTTGGCTTCCACTCATGAGATTTGAAGATTGAGTTAGGAATTCTCGTTAAAAATAGGTGGATTTTTGGCATAAACCTAACCTAACCTACTCCATTGCTAGGTCAGTAAGTTAATTAAATTTATCCTAAGCTTCAAATACAATCATTGACTAGTTCGAACCTCCACTATCTGTTAAAAATATAATTAATGAGACATAACCTAGAAAGCCTTCCAATCTTAATTTAGTTTATCAATCTTAAAATACAAAATTATTGCTAGGGTAAAGACTGAATTTTTGTGTCAAAAATCTAATTTCTGAGCAGATAATCAAGATATAACCTATGAAACTATCAATTCCTAACTTGGTACTAAGTTAAAAATCCCTCTTACAGTTAAAATGCCATTTCCAACTCAACGTCTAACAACATTTTCAACAAAATCTTAACATAATAGAAGAATTATTAAAAGAGAAATGTTAAGACGCGCTCCAATTGGACTTAAATGATTAGAGTTCTAGTTGCCAAAGAAAGTACGGTATTCGAGGAATTGAACCCCGGATTTTTGGGCATGGGGCCCAACGCTTGACTTTGTCATTGTCGCGAGCAACCTGTACTCCGATAACCCGTAGAAGAGACGATTCCCGCCCAAATTCCGCGGCTATTTGTAAACATACACGTATCTGAATGCGGTATTCGGTAGTGATCTATCGGTCGATCTATCGGTCAAGGCGTTGGACCGGACACCCAAAGATCCGGGGTCCAATTCCTCGAATACCGTACTTTTCTTCGGTAACTTGAACCATAAATATTTAAATCCAATTAGGGCGCGTATTAATGAACATTTCTCTTCTAATAATTCTTCTATTCTTTGGACGTTTTTGTTGAAAATGTTGTTAGACGTTGAGTTGGAAGTGGTATTTTAGCTAGAACCTATCTTTCGTTAATACGCGCGGAGATAAGTTTTTCTAGTCTTTTTCAATGGGTAGCCAGACATAAAAAGTTGGGAACCACTGCAATATATAGTTATGTTAACACTTATTGTTACTATCCAATATTTTACCCAACACATCCCTCAGCTTATTTTTCAGTTGTTCGATTGGAAGGTGATATAAACAATTAACAATACAAAACTTATTAAAACTGAGCATAATTTTGATTTTTTGTAATATGGAGAAATATTCATTAATTTATTCGATACATTTGTCATCTTCATAAATATTTGCTGCATATGTACTTTCATTGTTTAAGTGCGTAATAGGTAAGTCAACCTATGGAACATACGTCAGGAGATAATTTTTAATATCCATAAATTACAGTTCTAATTATAGTATAAGTGATTATTCATTGATTTTGCAAATGACGACAATTTCAAAAAATAACAAGACTTAAAAAACACAAAAAAGGACTTATAGGTAAATAATGCAAAGAAATGCAACAAAATGTCCTGTATTACTGAAGAAACAATGTGTTCTTTATTTAAGTACCTGAACAAAGATGCAAGTAAATTTATGTGAATTTTGCGGTTTATATAATGTAGAAAATTTAAGTAAAAGTTAAATATACCTAATTATCTATATATTCTGTCGAAATCAGAACGAATGCTGCTTGGAAATTCCGTATTGCGGCAAAATAACTTACAAATTGCGGTATGTTTCCCCGCGTCGCACCGTTTTCCGTGCCCGGCGTGCTGAGTCATCATTTAAATTTAGTGCAATGGTCTCTGCATCTTCGAGTATCTACTGCTATCAGAGCCGGGCAATTAGCGGATGCCATGATTCATGATGTCGCTCTGATGGGACCCCGTTAGGTTAGGTTGACGTATTCTCGTCAATATTTGACATAGTAAACCTCGATATGTAGCAAAACGGCTGTGCTATCCCCTCCATTTCGCGAGATGTGTCCCGGTCCACATTTATCGTAATAAATTCTTAGATCTCTTAGCTATATAATTTAAATTCGGATGTTGTGGTTTGATTCAAAGCTACAATGCTAAACCTGAGTAAGTTATCACTAGGTTTGTTAATTTCTTTCATTCTAATACCTTCTAAAAATCACTATCAATATTTGAAACTAATGTTTTATAGGCAGATTTTGACGAAGTTATCGTTTCAAACTTTCCCGGAAGTCGTACCTTGTCTGAGTCAAAAGTTATAGCAAATACAAATTTCAATATGCCGCAAAATATCATCAAAATGGCAGCGTTTCCCGTTGCACTACGCGCGATGTGTCAGCATTCTAATAGCGCGTAATGAATTCTTTGAACCTTCACCTATGTAATGGTATAATTTCCGTTTGGATATGAGTAATATTCGTACACTTTAGATTTACCCCCATGTAAACCAAAAACATAGACGTATTCACGTCAAAAAGGAAATATCAGTGATTGTGAGCTGTTGACATATTGCTAATTGTAAGTATTCGCTGCTTGAAATTAGGCAGGCCGTAACTACCTACGAGTAGTTCAACCCGTCCACGTGGAAATTCGATCTCGCATCGGAGTGTACCGCGTGTAATGTAAGAGATATATTTGCCGCTTCGATGCGTCGCAATCAGTTTTACTAGCGCCGACCGCAATTTTTACCTGCCGATCTGATTACATCCATAACGTCTCACGTCGCTCGCATCGCTCACATCTCTTGCGACGGCCAGAATCTGCCGTTGCGCTGGATGTGTAACAGTGTAACACGTACCTACTATTCTTTTAGTGCTTCGTATTGCTGAATGAGAAAGCGTCGACCCGGAGCGAATTACCAGCTACTACTACTACAACTTAAGCGGAGGAAATCCAAATGAAAATATTTGCTCATAGCCAAGCAAAGAAAGCTGCAGACTACAACGGAAAAAGTAGCTGAAGAAAATATGTAGCTGAAGACGGAAGTTGCTGATTTACGTTCTTCGGCATCTGACCATTGGTGTGGTCTCACCAGATGTCTAATGGTGCAAATTTAATAATTGCACGATCATCAGTGACTCAACCACCCAGGCCGGACCATGTTCCTCTTGTCTACCCCACCAGAAGTTCCATTTTGCACATGCTTGATTGTCAGGTATATAACAAATGAAAAATTACTTGATCATGCATTAGATACTGATAAAAATTAGACTCTGATACTGCTGCTCTTGCATGGCGTTGTGGTGTGAATCATGAATGGACCTAAAAAAGAGTAAGCTGGAGTTGGAAACAGCGGCTTGACGAAATAACTAGGTATATCATTCGCTGGATCCGATCGATTACGTGCTGACGGCGAGCGACTCCCGCTTCCCACCGAAAAACAACTTCCGGCGGTCAGCACCAACACCAGACTGGGATGCATCTTGTGTCTTCACGCGTGCATTGATTAACTGAGTACTGGAGGTGAGTGGAGTTATTGAGAGCAAGTATCTTGAAGGTATAGACATGTTTATTATGTAGCATGTATTCCAACTTTCTGGATTGCGTGGATCTTCGCGATGATCCGTGGAGAGTGAATGAAAATCAACGTCACGCTCGGACGCACTTGACGCACTGCGCGCATGTTCATGTTGCAGGTAAAAAGGTAAAAATTCAATTATTACACTCATTCACCTGCTCCTGCGATTGCAGACTTGGATACGAGTATTGTTAGATGACTTGTGGAAAACAAACACTGCTATTCTCAACAGTCCACAAATAAATGTACTTTGATTTTGTCTACGTCCGCGACTCTTTTTCCAGTCGTTGCTGGATTTCGACACGGGTGGCATTTTCGCTCTGTCACATAACTCCAGCGCTGCCCGTTGCTATGCTAAACAGTCTTCGGTGGAGAAAACTGCAGCTCAGCGGAAAAAATCCGCGCAGCGACACAGCAAACAAAAGCAAGCGAGAAAGAAACGCGCAAAAATGGCGTTTTGTGCAACTTTCAATTGATACGCTTCATTCGCGTTTGTTCTCGATGGCTGCACTGCTCCGCTTCTCAATTTCTTTCTTGCCGCGCGTAAGAAAACCAGCGCATTCAATTGCTAATCTCGTACGGACGCAATTACAAGGAAAGCTAATCGGGTTTGTTTATTAATAGAATGGGATTGTCCGGTGAATCCCCATTCTGTCTCGATTGCGTGCAAATAACGTGGAATTATTGAGAATATTGTAATTCTCATTCGTCATCAGCACCAACTTCCCAATTTATCCATCTAACCAATAATATAATTCTAATACGTTCGTCTTATAATTTAATTTCTAGGTAGTCAATAAGCGCATTAATATGGATAAAATCGCAAATGATCGGATGATTTTTAATGGCTATGTTGTTAGACACTGAATTATGTTATATTATTTAAATCAAAGTTGCAGATTAATTTTTGCACGTGAATACTAGGGGTCAATTTCGGCCGAAAATGTCATCCCGGGAATCGGGATTAGATTATTCTAAATCCCGGGATCCGTCTCGGTCAATTATATTTCGGGGATGGGAAATTAACTGTAGAAAATTTGAAATATGTACCTAGTATTTTTACAAAAATGAATTACAATTTCTCCTTATCCAATTAATGTTATTTTATAAAGCAAAAACACTGATTTCATTGAATGGTCCACTGCCCGACCAGTTTTCCCCGTATGATACAGCAAGAAAAAACCTTTTGCAAAATTATAATATTTTTGGTTTTGTTGTATATATATATTGAAATTTATGTATGATGAAGAGAGAAAATTCCAAATTCCAAAAATATATAAAATGTTTATGACATTTTCTAAGATAGAATGTATCCTATCTGCAATAAGAACCTGCACTAGTAGTAGATATATTACGTACGTATGGAAATGTTTAAATGATCAATACCGAAAATCTCGAAAATCCCGGGAAAAAAGTTTCCGGGATCCCGGTATTTCGAGATCCCGGAACCCGGGATTGACATCTCTAGTGAATACATATATAGACTTGGAATATAGGGAGTGTAATAATCAAGTCCAAAATCATTCCACTTCACATTGGTAATGTTCAAAGAATTAAAAATTTTATAGCTACATGTTAAGTTTAGTAAAAAAACTATTGACAAATTATTTAAATTATAAACTATTGTTATTAAAAATGCGGATTTTGGCCAGAAAATTAGGATTAACTTGTTAATATTAATTATAAAGATTAACTTATTGAAATATATAAAAGTTAAGTTTTGCGTAAAACCATAAAAATTGTTCGAGTTAGGCATTGTAGGTTCGACTCTACTCTCTATCTCTGAAGTTAAATTATATAGGTCATAGAATTCCTTACGATAAACGAGAACCGGTACACATCTCGCGAAGTATATTGCGCTATTTGGATATTTTGCTACATATAAAGATTTGCAATTGGTATGTATTTTATTAAATCAAGCTATGATGTCCCTTGAAGTTTTTCTTTCATTGGTACGCTATTTTGCTCATATCAAGCATGCCGTAGCGTGTGTATTATTAATTACCCGCGTTTCCTATTGACGAAACTCAACATCGTTGTTGCAACCAATCAACAGCGTTATACAACAATTATTCGGATTATCCATAACAACAAAAGGTTTCCCATGTAGATATTTAAATGACCTCCAATTCATTTAATTATATTTACCTTTTTCTTGATATTTCCTTCGAATTTTGCAAAATAGTATAGCAGTAAAAGTATTTGTGGATGACTAGTGTGTCAAACACTTCGAGCTCCAAAAATCGTTTGTATTTGTAAGCTCTAATCGTCCCATGATGTGAAAATATATCGATTGTACAGACGACTTTACTTCCAAATAGTAGAAGCGAACATATTTACGTATTCATTTACACACGACTGTGTCTATGATAAAGCCAAACCGAATTTTGTTCTTTACATCTTCTAAAGCAGGGTTCTTCAACCTTTTTATACTGTGAACCAAAATATTATCTGATGACATTGAGCCACGTTTGTAAATATGTATGAAGAAATTTGCACAAGCAGTTTGAAATAAAATTAATAATGAAACAATTTTAACCATATTTTTAACTCTGTATGATGAAGAGGAGACTGGGTACGGTCGAAACAATTGCAGTTATTATGGTAATAACTTTGCTATTTCTTATTCAAACAATACAAAACTTGCAGTAAATGAAAGACCATGTAATATTTTTACTGTAGTACAATTTTAACAAAAAATCAGCTTAGTTTCAACCATCTCCAACTCAGGAGAAATAAATGGAAAAATTAGGGGAATGAAAAAACTTACTTTCGAGTGAAAAAATACAATGTAGGTCTCTAAAAGCAACTAAACTATCCAGCGAGCAAAACAACATTGATATTCGTGTTCGCACACGCCTTTTGCGACTTTTTCTCCGTGGTGACCCCCCTGCCTCGTAAACGGTTTGCATGATAATCAAAATGTTTCAACGGTCCTTAGCTTCAACCATACCTACTCTCCCCCTACAACATTCTTAGTTTGCAATAAATTTGTGGAAGTCTGGATTGGCCTCCCAAAACTCATGCTTTATTTTGCAATAAATAAGTGATTTGCATTACATTATTTCATTTAAAACGTATAAAGATGGATAACATGATCTTCTGTAAACTGAGATATGTCGTATATGATTAACATATTTAGAGGAATTCAGATAGCTCCTCTTAAAGAGAAGAAGAAATCAATTTAGATAAGTGTTTTGAATTTTGGATCATGTGTGCTCAACTTTTGGAGTCATATTCCTCCAAAACCAACAATTTCATTTGAAGAATATTGTTGCCTATCAAATGCCAAAATTTCAAACAAATCCACAGGGTGCTACTCGAGTAACTAAATAATTTCAAAAATATTTTTATAATTTATTTTTGTTTTCTATCACATTTTTGATTATGACTCAGAAACTATTAATAATACTCAAATCTGGAAAAAATGATGTGACACAGAATAAACTTATCTACAAAATCCCAAATTTTCAGACGAATCCATGTTTCTAAATTTCTAAATTTGCAGACAAATTCACCGAATGTTATATTTTCCCCGGATGTCTGTCTTCTCTCACTTTACTCTATTGTTGCACAATAGTAAAGTTTCTAGTTTTGTACAACTTTAGCCTCAAATTTTGGAGAATCTAGTAAAGTTCAATATAGAGTACTGATATTGTGCACGAGTGTCAAACCTTATACCTTCAATGATAATAAGTGTGAACATCGGACGTCATCAACACATCTCATGCAGGGTGAACTAGAATACTACCGACAACCTTACAGAGGATGATCAGGGAAGTTTTCTGTTTTCAGTTATCTTTATCGATAAATGTTCAGAGACTGATCAGGGATAGTCCCTGAATACGTATTTTCATATAAGGAATGTACCGTGTGAATCTTTATGGAGTTATTATACTTTCTTTATACTAACAAACTCTCTTAAGTTGAACAGGGATGTTAGCTGATAATAGATATAAGGAATTTATGACCTCAGGGAGCCCGTTAAGCAGTTGCACTTTGATTTTGTGTGAAATAAACAATTAGTTTTGTTGTATTCTCAAAATAGTTTTTTAGGCGTTACAAAATGTTACGTTGTATTTAACTCCTAGAAAATACAGTTTACAGTTTCCTTTGTAAGGTATTTTTTAGCCGTAAATAAATGTTTGTTGTCATGTAACACATTCACCTTGTTTACCCAAATTTTAGGTTAGTTTAGGTGACAATCTAAGCCCTCGAAATTAAAATCGCATAGGTTGTTCCAGTACGTGTAAAACATATCTTGAAATGTTTGAATTAAAAGTTCAGGAAAAAATGGTTAAAACCTAGGATTCAGAGTTCTAGTAATTACAAAATTCCAATGTGAAAAAGTTCATATCAAAATATTCAGGCAGCGTCCCTGATCAACTTCTGTATATAGTAAAAATTTTGATTTGATAAAATGATATAGTTATCATGTCATTAGTCTAAATTATTTATAATTATTCTAAAAAAATTAAACGTTCCAAGCTTAAAGCAAAGGGGTGATATGTAGCGGCCCATGTTCCCCATTTTAATCTACTACAATTCCTAATTTATTCAACAATGTTTATTTTGTCATTAAGGAAA
This sequence comes from Tetradonia laticeps, assembly GCA_025400035.1. Classification (NCBI taxonomy): domain Eukaryota; kingdom Metazoa; phylum Arthropoda; class Insecta; order Coleoptera; family Staphylinidae; genus Tetradonia; species Tetradonia laticeps. Next base: position 328,835 of record JAODVP010000001.1, read on the forward strand.
AATAACTTGTTTAATTCCTTGACATGCCCGGTCCGTCTTCCCCGCAGCAAGTAAATCAAAAACTTGTTTAAAACGTTATTACGGTATTTGTTTCATAGAGAAAACTCTGAATTTTTTATATCTATGATAAATTAGGATTTAGACTAGTGAAACAGACCCTAACAACATATTACAAGCAGACAATCCGATCATTTGCGATTTTAAAGTTAGTATAGACTGGACTAGTAGATATCAAGGCCGTGCAGTAATTTGCAGCGTTTTTTTGCACTAAAAAGGTTTGAATTTCACGCGAACCCTTGGCCGCGCCGCACTGATTCCTTCCGCGTGTAAAAAGATTTACTTATATTGTTTCTTTCGCGTCGCCAGCGCGTGTAAATTGATACTCGCGTCATTTTCCTCCGCGTAGCCCTATATAGATCGCGCGAGTTGCAGCTCTACCCGGCGTGTCTTCAGGACGCGCGGAAACCTTAAAAATTGTCTTCGCCGTCAACTCCGCCCTCGTGAAGAAAAGCGTACCTTGCGAGTCCGGCTTATAATCTTGTTTGTACGGTTGCGGCGCGGATGACTGCGCGGGTCCTTTCCGCCGATGCTCCTGCTGCAGGTAGCGCAGATGCGACGAGAACGTGGTGTCGATGAAAGGTCTTTGCGCCTGCGGGCCATCTGCAACAGCAGGATTTCGATCAGCAATGGGAGAACACAAAAAGGCAGGCATTGTCAGTGGACGCGATTTTTGCGGCGGCGGCGGCATTATGTGCGCGCCCGGATAAAATTCATAATGGGCCACTAGTGCAGCACGCCGAACTACCGGAAGCCATCAGACCCCGGACCGATGCAATCACTTCCGCCCATGGTCATTTCCGTCGCTGCATGCCTGTACACGCTAAACAATCCCCTCGTCACTGCGCCGCCCCAAATCGAGTTTTCACGCGCGTTCTCCAACCCAACCCCGCCGCATGAAAACGTGAAAACTACTAAAACACCGGTTGCCGCTGTTCCGGTTTGGTCCGAATTTAATTGTCGCATAAAAGCGCGCATCGATTGATTGATCAACTGATTGAACGGCTTAGCGCGCGCTTGATAAGCGGACAATTAGCACCTAATCAATTGTTCATAAATAAATGAGAGCGCGTGCGCGCCGAGGAAAAGAAGTTGTGTCACATGCACGCTTGCTGCTGCATGTGCATGTGCAATGTACGTTTTCGCTCACGCACGAAGATAACCATCCGCTGCTGCCCCCGCCCGCCGCCTGCTAAATAGAGTAATTACTTACAATATAATGAGGACGTAATTGCAGCAATAGCAGATTTGTAAATTGCTAATCTGACGCATTTGTCAATGATTGGAGTTGGATTTGTGTGCGCTCGCACACACGGACGTGCGGCGGACGACAGGATACGCACGGCCTCGGCAGCGCTAAGTCACCCGCCTCCGTCCTCGCCGCCCTGCCGCCCGCGTGTGCGTTCGGCGAAAATCCGCACACACGCTTGCACTGTTCTAGCAATTACACGTGTTACGTGTGTTGCCGGACATTTGTAAATGTGTCCACTGATCCTACCCAACCAGGACCCAACTTATCCTTTATCCTTTAACCTATATCCTTCCTCTTATAATAATAATCCACAAAGAATTAGTACAACTATACAACTAATAGAAATAGTACAAATAGTACACAATAAAAAACGAGGATATAAGAAAATAAGCTAAGCTTGGTGTAAGCTAGGCTAAGGTTTGATTGGTATTGGTAAGAATATATTAATTAAATTTAAGTTAATTCATTAAGGACGTCATGATCAATCAACAAGTTAAATCCGGTCCTCGCTGCGTGCGTTCGAACGTACGATTATGGATGTGTTGGATGTGTTTGACCAGCGCTACCGACGCCGAAGCTATTTGTATCTGCGTGTGGACGCGCACTGCCACCCCTTGGCTCCCCCGCCCCCGAAATAAACGTGCGAACGCGCGCCCGAAATTGCCGGTGCGCGGCGTATGATTTGTGTTCCGAATGAAACTATTGATGATAGTTGCGAGTCATAAATAATATATAAATCGATTTAATTGAAGCTATTTATATTTTATAGAGAGAGATTTTCCGGACGGCGAGATTGAATTATTTAATCGAAATTTATAACGGCGCGTCGATCGCATTTGTAGCAATTACGTCCACTCTGCGATTCTGCAACAAACGCGGATTTGAGTTGTGGGACTTCTTGTAAGTCGCGATTTTATTCATTGAATTGAGTTGAACATTCGTCAAGGGAGATCATGATTCACCCCGCGGATGTTGTAGAGATATCGATACGCCACGGACATCATGAACATGAATTAATAGAATAACGAGAAATATTTTGAGGGCGCGCGCAAAACGGATAAATATTGAATTGAAATGCAGCGCGCGACCGCCGCGCCGAATGGGATGTTATAACAACAAATACCGTCGCATTCGTATAATTGCAATTTGCGGTCGGAGGACACATTTGCATACGCGCCGCGCGTCCTGGGGGGCAAGTTTTAGGGACGCTGGAGCGGTGGCGGCGGCGACGACGGCAAAACGCGACAGTTTTTCAAATCGCCGCCCGCCGGGGCGCGGAATGCGGCCGCCGAACGCGCGCGCCGAGCAAACAATAATGATGACATTGTTTCGGTTAATAATGTTTGCAAATTTGCGCACCGCACGATTTATTTTCGCGCGCGCTCTTTTATTGTATTTGGATTTATTTCATTAAAGCGAAACCGAAATTTATGCGTTCTGCGGCTAATAATCGAATCGGATTTTATCAAGTTTATTAAACGCTGAATTTGATTAGCCGCACGACATAAGCGTGTTAAAAATAGATAAAATCTCAAATGGTTGGGGGGATCGGATTTTTTATATGTTGTTAGGATTAGTATCTGTGGTCTAAATCAGGGATGTTAAACCCGTGGCCTTTCGTAAATTTAATTTGGGCCTAATAAGACCTTTGTCTTATTACACAACCGATTTTTTTTGTTATAAAAAATAATAAAATGTATGTGTCATTATGAGGTCTTGGATTTTGATAATAAATATTGAGTTGTTTGTATATTTATTGCATTTTTAGCGCATGTTGTGATAAAGTATATCTAATTTTCTGCTTTTTTTATAACTTCGTTGCATTCCTTGTATTTTTGAGGAAACTCACAAACTCAATATTATTTCAGTTATATTTTCTTGTTTTTGCATTTTCGATGTTTTAAATTAGATTGAGATCGGGTGATTTTAAAGGTTGTAGAAGAAATGGTAATTTTGGTTATAGCAATCAAACAATCTTTCCTTTCAGCAATAATTTGAAAAATACAGAATGTAATAAAGGTTAGATTGGTTTATTTTGCATTTTTTGCTGATTATAACGTCATTAACTCGGCGTTTTTTTTTCTGAACGTTCGTGAGGAAAAATCAGTTTCATAATTTTGACGAATTTGATGAAAAATTTAATCCAACTTAATCAAATGTTTCCTAATTACAACTTTTTATTATTATTATTATTATCAAACCTTAATACTTAGATAACGTAATAGTTTATATATGGGTCTAATTGACCCAATTGTCCGAGTAACATTTTTCTACCACAATAACGACGGATTAAAATTAGAGTCTAATAACACGGTGAGATAATCTGAGGTCAATTAATCTGCGCAGAATGAAAAATTGAATACAGAGACTTAAAAATATGTAGAATTTTTACACAAAGATTGCAGTTCAAAACCTCAGCTGTTTTTTGCAGAATAAATTAATGAAAATAACGCAAATAAAATCTATGAAAAAAAATCCGCTCCTATTAAAATGCATAGAGGCGCTACCTACTACTAGCGTGTGGTTCAGTTTTCGTATTATAAAAAAACTACAATGTATTAACTATCGTAAGATTTTTTGCAAAACATTTGTATTTTTCATTGATTCTGCAAAATTCAGCTGAGGTTTTGAGCTGCACTCTTTTTGTAAAAATTTTACAAATTTTTAACTTTCTGAATTAAATTTTTCATCCTACGCAGATTAATTAACCCCACATTTTCACACCAAACTGTATGCAGAACTCAAATGATTCTAATTATTAAATACGATCCTGCAGTAATTAGAGGTTAAAGACTCCTGGTCTAGATAGAACTTTGCAGTCTCAAGAGACTTTAGACACTCAAAAAAAAACTGAAAATTTTAGAAAAGTTTCTCGTGTTTTTGCTATACCTGCTTAAGTATGCGTTTACAAAAAACCTGCAGGTTTTGTTTTTAAACAGATTAAATTTTCTACTATAGAAGACAAACTAAAGCCAAAGTCCAAAAAAGAAGAATTCTTTCTCAATAGTGAAATTTCCAGGTTTACATTATAGCTAAATGGCAAAAATTGCTAATGGTCTGCTAATTCTGATTTTTTTTAAAGTTGTTAAGAGCAGTATTATTGTAAAACCTTGTATTTACGCGCTATTTACCAACCCCAGGGTAGCTGATTAACACACAAAAAAATCATAACTTTGTTGTCCAACAACGCAAGTAGAGTAAGATGGGGGAACGCGGACATAAGAGGAATGTAGGACAGTCACCATATCTTTCGTTTCCTTCATCTGGATGATTTGAAAAAAGTCATAAGCGTGCAGAACGGTATTTTATGCCGGCACACGAAATTCGAGCGAATTTTGATAATTATTATGATCGGTAGACAATAAACAAAAACGATGCGTGCGTTACAGAGCCTCAATAATTATTTTTGCGCTACGTAGAATAATTCGACAGCAATAACAACGCACTTATTGCGGTGGATCTTCAATCGCCAATGTAGTTTCGGTCTCCTGAGTTGTCCCAATGAGATCTAGTGATAAAAATCTACATTTCATTCCGGCCGAAAACGGGCCACTGCGTTGCATCGCGGCGAGCACATGTGCTTAAGTGCGCGGCGACTTTCAAGGTTGTCTGGTGCCAGTGGCAGCAATTCTATTCTTCGAGTTTTCGATATTATGTTTTCTAATGCTTTGCTATAATAAAAATAGTAATATTACTTATCCTCATTATTCAATAACGCTTATTTTATCAATAAAAAATTTAATTTCATTCATTTCCTTGAAATTAGACTGATTTAGTTGGGTGGTCCAACAACCCCGCTACCCGTTCTAAGTTCCACATAGTATGACGAAAAACATGTTTCGGAGAATTGCATTATTTTTGGTTTTATTGTATAGTAAAAAATCTGAAATTTTCATATGATGTAGTCTGATGGTTAAACTAGTTATTCTTAAAAAATTAGAACTTTTAGACTTAACACAAAGTGGTCACGAATATTTTTAAAAGGCGTACTACGTTCCCCTACTACTTTACTATAAATATCTTCCTTAAGATTGTTTATTAAGCACACCTTAAGTACAGATAGTGAAGAAATCGCAGTCACGCTTTGTTCATCTCTCCGATTTTATAAGAAATCTAGGCATATACATACATATTTCAATCAACGATGGCTGCTATAAGCAAGTTAGTGTTTCCCATTTCTTAAAGATGTACTTTTTATGTTACTTATTAATGACAGCACCATTCAAAGCCCTTCTACTTTAATAGTTTTTCCTAAACCACCCCTGTGATCTATTACTCAATGCGTAGTATACCCCAGCTTCCCCTAAATCTATCGTAGCTCTAAACTTAATTCAGAAGATAAATATTGATCCTAACATCAATAACTAGTCAACCATTTGAAATTTTATCTATTTTGTGAGCCCCACATTTTGTTGTGGAAAAACTCTTGGGTTAATATACATTGTTTTGTATTGAAATTGAATCTTATTAAATTTGTTACAATTAACTTATATTAAACTTTCTCATGGAAGAAGTGGTTTCCCCGAAATTTCAGCCTAAAGTTGAACACACATGAAAATTTCATTATTGAGGAGAAGAATCCAATATTTCTATATTTGGACTCTTTGTCTAACAATAGAGGATCTGGGCCGAATTTGAACTGGGGTCCGAATTTGGGCATTTGACTTTATAGCCAGGT
>JAODVP010000001.1:344557-409873 GCA_025400035.1 Tetradonia laticeps
AGCGTTGCCAGATGACGCAATAACAGAGTGCCGTACAAAAAACATGACGTTATAAAAGAAATAAAATACATTGGTTTAATAGGGAATTAGAACGTTTTTTTTTTAAATGCGCACTAAACGAGTTGGCGCACAAAGCGAGGACGTTATAACCAAGATCTACTGTATAGTTTCCTATATTGGCGTATACATTGGTATAATATTGGTTAAATATGGTTTTCCAATATTGTCTCAATATTAAAACAATATTGTTTTTAAATAGGAAAACAATATTGGACCAATATTGTTTGGTGTTCACATTTAATGTTGGTACAATATTTTAACAATATTGTATTTCTACCTGGGAGGACTAGTAACTAAAGCATGTAATCTATAGTTTTTCGATTGTTAACATGCGTTTATACAAGATGTTACTTTGAACGCAACTTAAATTTAAATTAATGAAAATACAGTTTTTTTGAAAATTTTAAGGAAAGCATTTCCCATTCTACGTCTGTAAGCTATATACAATAATATAAATAAACTTTGTAACAACTTCTTCAAAACAGGAAGTTTCCACTGTAATGCATATAGTTACGAGTTTCAATGATGTTGAATGATTTTTATTGGATTAATATCGGAAAACTGTCATGAAAAATCATAAAATCTGCCTTTTTAAAACCTCTATTGAGCGAGGGAGATTCCATTGTTGTTGGTAATCGTTCGTTAATCATATTGTGCTTATGTTCACACAGGTTGTTCCCTGACGAGTGAGCAAAAAATGTGTGCGTAGCTTAATACCCAGCATATTTCCTTGACAACTCCACCACGCTTTTGGCAAACTCATAATGGCAGAGTCCGCAAAATGATCAGTGGCCATAAATAAAATGTTTACATGCGTAATTTATGTGCTGTGTGAGTGTGGCGTGTGAGAGCGAATAGCGCGTTAAAAATCGATGCGTTTTAAAAGTGGCCAGAATGTAGCGGTATGTTTGAGGTATCACACAAACCCTAATGGCCGGGTTAAACACATCAAGTAGTGTGCATTTTTCAACCGGAGAGCGGGCCACGAACACGCGCACACCTACGTGGAAAAAGCGCGGCGGCGGCGCGCGCGTGTGCGTGCGAGCCACACGTACGAATGCGGTGCGCGCTCGCCGCCGCCGTCGGTGTGCGGTGCATTCGCAAATAACTCCGGCACGCGCGCACACATGCACGCGCGCACGAATTGACGCTTCGTCCGGCGGCGGCGGCACACTCATTACCTTTCGAGCGCGCAAACATGCGATTCCGCCGCTGCTGCCGCCGCCAACTGGCGCGCGCAAAAAAGCCGCGCTGCAGCAAGATAACACCGAACGCGGCGCAAAGTGGAAATGAAAAAAGCAATATCATCGAATGGCGGCGGCGGTGCACGTGCGGTGGTAATGCGTAAAATACGTCGGTCGCACATCATACACACGTCGGCGACCGCTTGAAGCGCACGCGACACAACATTTTCCTACAATAAAAACCGCCGCCGCCTGCAAAAAAAACTCACTCGCTTTTTTATTGACGACTGCCTGTACATTTTTCAATTAAGGCCTCAAACGAGCACCGGGGTGATTGATTGATTGTGCGATGAATTGTTGGATGATTACATTTGTTGGACCATAATAGTTTGATCTATTCATTTGATTGCAGGCAAAAGCTTCACGTTAACAATCACCGTTTCGACATCGCCGCCTCAAGTTGCCACCTACAATAAAGCTATTAAAGTCACAGTCGACGGACCACGAGAACCCCGATCCAAAACAAGTAAGTTTTCATTAATAATTGTGAACGTCCTTAAAACTCCTTCTTGTCTACGAACTTTGGTAGTATTTTTTAAATTTTGTGGATTATGACCCTATAGGACCAGTTTTTATCATTTTTTAGTGCACTAAATAAACAAGTCTGCAAAAAATCAGCACTACCGAATTTGACGCATACTGTAATACAGGGTGATTTGAAGTTCGATGCAAAGCTTCAAGGGGGAGCTAGCCTTGACTGTTTAGAACCATTTGGACCAAAATCATTTTAATGCAAGTCGCACGGATTTTTTCTATCGAGATTTTACCGGTTTTCGTGAAAAGTCCCGAAATAGTTCAATTGATTCTAAATAATGGGCAGTTGGGATGATAAAGCAAGTGTTTTTCATTAAAAAACGACAGTATATATTAATTAAGGAAGTTTTTCAAAAGGTTTGACCGTACATACATCCACTAGGCTGTTTCTGAAAAATTTCGAAACACCGATAGTTTTGAATCAGTGAGAGTTTCGATATGAATAGGCAAAGAAAACACTAGGTTTATTTAAAACAGAAACTTTGGTTGCAATCACACATTTTTAAAAATTTTTATGGAACATACGCCCTACAACATTTTCTTATTTTTGATGATGGGAGTGACGCCACCAAGCTAGATTTGTTTTTTGTCTATTCTGTAGGAATAGAAATGAACAGACTGTACAGACTTATAACTTCGAATTACAGGGCGTTCTGTTCGATAAACTTCGAATTGCTGCGTGGTCTATAATTGACCTCATTTCAGCTCTAACTTCGAATTGACAAATATATCAAAATACGTTGACAATTCCGGAAATAGCAAGAGATTCTTACGGGAACGTCCGTTTACTTGGAATTACCAAAAGTTTCGAATTGGTGAGGGTTTGAATTATTGAGAGTCCACTGTAGACATGTAAAATTGAAGAAAAATTTGAAAAATTACAATAATTAATCGAAAAGTATTAAAAAGATCATATAAATAATTTGAACCAGTTGACAAATATGGGAGAGTCAGAACCTTAGAAGTAGAGGTCTAACAAACTAAAGGAGGTTGATTAGGGATGCTGTTTGAGTATTTTTATATTAGTTCGTTACGGACATGTGGTATGGAATTGTGTAGATAAGATTTTTTATGGAACCAGAAGTGGAGCAGGAAATTTTCAGGACTTATTCACGGATGTTCCCTCACAATTTTGATATAAAGAACATAATGGTCTCCGGTGTCTTTTTACAGAGTTATTCCGATTTATTGTTATTTAGAATTGCACTAAAGAGAACTTCCATAAATACCTCAAGAAACTGCCAGACATATTTTCGGAGGTTGATCTGGGATGTACTCTGAGTAATTTGATATCAGGAACGTATGGTCTGCGAAGACCTGATAACGAGTTATTGCAATTTATTTGTGGGTAGAATTGCACAATTACAGAACAACAACAGAAGTCCAAAGTTGCTTTATGTTCAATTTTTAAAATTTACCTTCGCTGGAATTTACACATTATACTAATAGAATAAAATTAAAAATACTTGATTCATCATCCCAACTGCCCAGTATTTACAACTAATTGATCTATTTCGGGATTTTTCACAAAAATTCGTAAAAGCTCGATAAAAAAAATCCGTGAGACTTGGACTAAAATGATTTTGGTCCAAATGGTTCTTAATAGCGTAGGCTACTTTCCTCTTAAAACTTTGCATCGAACTTCAAATCACCCTGTATATAAAGTTACTGGACTATTCACTTAAAAGCTCAAATGAAGTGTTATTAATCACCCTTGCTCGTTTGCGCCCTTGTCTAAAGGCGGTTTCCGCGAGATTTTCTAATTTAATAAATTCCGGCGCGTTAAACTCTTCTTTAAACTGTTGCTCTCCAGGAATGCGGACCTAGGGACGAAGTTTTCCTCTTCCTTATTCTTTCCGCACACTTTTACCACGGCGTTTGTCTTTGCTAACCTGTTGCATTCGCCAGAGGGTCGTCTTAACTCGACGGCGTCTTTAAAACATGCCAAGAACGCAAATCCGTGTCGTCGTGGCCTTGAACGACTTTATTCACTTCCTTCACCCCTTTCTTGTTCTTAGTATTTCTTAGTGTTTCTTAACGTTCCTTAGACATTCTTGTGACATGTTAAACCTGTGTCTATATGCTATGTCTGTCTATATGCTTGGTAAACAATGTCAGTTTTAAATTATTTTAAATTAGTGGATTCGAGGGACAGTAATTCAAATCAGAATGCATCGGATAAGTTCCCCAACCTCCTCGTCCTCTCGCACATTATCCAGATTCCATCAGCGTCAGTCCCAGCTCGAACGACACGCGCAGGCAAGCTTGCATTTAGGAAATTGACTGACCCCTCGAGGAGACTCGTAGATTAAACGATCGATTAGTACAAGCGCGCGGGAGACACATGCGAAATTACTTTGAATTTATCAATTAAATCGAGAAGAAAACTAATTAAGCCTCGGCAAAGCAAACGTTAGTCGGCAAACCTGATGTGGACATGTGATAGGTACTAGGAATGTCATTTTTTGAACATTGTATCGATTTTTGTACAACATTTATATGACAGTCTGGATTTGAGAAATTGCGTACAGTCAGTTAATTAGATTCTCCAATTCTCCAATTTTAATTGATTTCAAATTACTAATGGACAGATATGCCGTAACTGGGATTCGAACCCAGACCCCTACGTTACTGGCTCAATGCCCTTAGAAGGGTCTGGATTCGAGTCCCATTTTCCGCATATTTTTTCATTAGTTTTCATTAATCAATGCTTTTATTAGTGAAAGTAGTTTTAACTTGAAATAAAAATTTGGTGTTGATTTGAATTGTTTAAAATCAGAAATATTTTTCTTAATTTTAAATGAAAGTCTTTGATTTTTAAATTATAATGTAAATTATTGATATCAAATCCAATTAATTATACAGGGTGAGTCAGAACTCTACCAACACATTTTCAGAGGATAACCAGGTACCTTGCGGAGATATTCCACTTTTTGTAATTGCGCAATTCTACCCAAAACGAAATTGCAATAAGTCGTTAACAAGTCTTCGAATTACTCAGAGTACATCACAAATCAACCTCTGAAAATATGTCGAGCGGTTTCTGGTTTCATGAGGTATTGAATGAAAGTTCTCTGTGCAATTCTACATAACAATAAATCGGAATAACTCTGTAAAAAGACACCAGAGACCATTATGTTCTTTATATCAAAATTGTGAGGGAACATCCCTGATCATTTCCCGCTCGAGTTCTGGTACCACATGTCCAATAACTCCGTAACGAACTAATATCAAATACTCAAAGAGCATCCCTAATCAACCTCCTGCAGTTTGTTGATAGAGTTCTGATGTTCTGACTCACTAAGTATTTGTCAACTGGTTCAGATTATTTATATAATCTTTTTAACACTTTTCGATTAATTATTGTAATTCTTCAAATTCTTCTTCAATTATATAAAGAAAACATAAACGAACGGATTGCTTTGATTAACCAATTTTCTTCAAACTCTTTTTTCTGATGGTGATATTCGCAAAACATTCTTGTGATAGGTATGTACCTAATCATATTTAATTTTGAGACTTGTGAACTTGCGTCTAATTTTACGCCATTTGCCGGGCGGTAAACCAAATGGACGCAGCTTGAGTTGTTTACGCTCCGTTTTTATTGCTTTCTTCAATAATCCGCGCACATCCCGAGGCGCACAAGACGCCAATCACGATGTTCTTCTGGAACGCGTGTGTTTGTAGTTCGGCACAACTCTGTGATGTCGGTCCGGCTTGTTTTTTGTCTATCGTTTTATGGTTACTTTACTGCTTCGTTTGAGGCGCCCGGCGAAACTCCCGAAAAACTAATCGTTAATTCCCGACTATTAAATTCTGCAGCCGGCGGCAAGTGCAAGCTGCGAGCTTTTAAAAGCTCACATACATTTGCGGAGTATACAACTTGTTCCCTAAATCTGAGGAAAGTGAGAAGAGTCCGTCATGGGATTGATGGCGATGCAAATTCAATTATTGATACATCTATAGTGTTTTGAGTCACCTGAGTCACGCACGTATTGCTCGAGAGCAGGAGAGTTAATAATCCGGAAAGTTGACCATGATTCGAGGTAACAAGCTGTATTCAATTGGAATCAGGACGCCGTGTGCATTCGGCGGGCTGCGAAAAGTGCAGTATTTTCCCGACGCTCCCGACGCCTCCGCAGTTCTCATCCGGCTGGAGTACGAGGACAAGTGTGCAAACTCTCACCCTAATCTAATACATGTCAGATCCGCTCGTTCGCAGGCCGGATCCTCATTGGCGAGCAAGGACTGTCTCACGCGACAGTGCGAAAAGTGTCCATCTGTCCCAATCCGTTCGTTCGGCCACGTGATACCGACAACTACAACGAAATTACGCGCAGTTGGAGACATTTCGTTAAGAGCCACGCGTGCAGCCATTGTCACCGGTTTTGTCTCCTGCTGATAGCACGCCGCTGCCGTAGACGTTAATTAATATATACTAGAAGAGCTTCGGGAAAACGTGATTATTTCATGGGAGGGTGGCCGGATTGAGTTCGACCTGTCGACTAAACGCACTTCCGAATGACACTGATGTAGCGATGGATTTTAAACGAATTATTACATGTCACATTTGCGCCTCTAACCCTTACGTGACACTGACTTCCTTAGATTAACGAAAAATTACTCAAAATACATATTCATCCGTCTCCCGAAACGTATCCAATTCCCACTTCGATCGCCTGAATTTCCCTAAATTTGCAAACGCGGAGGTACCCGAATTAATGAATTGAATTGGTTGATTAATTAATTAGAGACCGAGTTCATCTGGGGTCTCTCTCGCCGAGCTGGGGCGATGCTAGATGCATATATTGGAATACTATAGCATTCCTGACCCTTTCCTCACGCTTTCTCAGGATCTCAGGATGAGCCAACACCCGCCAGCGCGTGTTAGTACTATTCGTCCCCTATTTAGGACCACTATGTCCCTATTTTAATTTAGATTCATTGCTCGAGGAATGGGGATGTAAATTTTTGCAAAATTTCAAATTTTCGGCCCCTTTTTGGGACCACTATTTCTCTATGTCTATATGGATTCATTACACAAGGAAGGTTGAGGTTGAGTAAATTTTTGTAAAATTACAATTTTATAAATTGCCGTAGCACTGTTTCTCTATTTTAATATAGATTTATTGCCAGAGTAATAAGGACATGAATTTATATATAATTTCGAAGTTTTGAAATTATTAGGGTGGTAAATTTTAGAAAAATTTCAAATATTTGGTCGCTATTTGGAAGCACTAATGTCCTTATTTTAATTTAGATTCATTGCCCTGGGGATAAGGACGTAATTTTTTGTAAAATTTTAAATACTCAAAAATTTCAAATTTTCTTTGCCTGTTGAGGCAAGATATTTTAATTCAGTTTTATCTGTAAATCCGTTCTATTCAAATTTTTTTCCTCTACTTTTCCTCTACAAATTCCCTAATTCAATTTAGTTTATTCTAAGAGGAACAGGGACGTAAATTTTTGTAAAATTAAACATTTTCAAATTCTTACCCTTCTAGGGACTACTATTTTCCTAAGTCAATTTATATACATTCCTAGAGGAATGGGGAGGTGAAGTTTTCTGAAATTTTCAAATTTTTGTTCCCAATTCAGGACTAATATTTCCGTATTTCAATATATATTCATTGGTAGATGAATAGGGACGTAAATTTTTGTAAAATTTGAAATTTTCAAATTTTCGTCCTCTACTGGGGACTACTAGTACCCTAATTCAATTTAAATTTATTCTTAGAGAGATAGGGATGTAAGGTTTTGTAAAATTTCAAATTTTCGCCCCTTTTTAGGGACTACTATTTCCGTATTTCAATTTCGATCCATTCCCCGAGGAACAGGGACGACAATTTTTGTAAACTTTGAAGTTTTCAAAATTTTCAAATTTTTGTCCTCTTCTGGAATTTGTTGTTCCCTAATTCAAATTAGTTTATTCTCAAACTTTTGTAAGATTAAAAATTTTCAAATTTTCGTATCCTTCCAGGGACTACTATTTCCCCAAATCAATTTAGATGCATTGCCAGAAGAATGGCTACATAAAGTTTTGTAAAATTTGAAATTTTCAAAATTTTCAAATTTTTGTCTGCTATTGGGAACCACTATTTTCGTCTTTCTATTTAGATTCACACGATCAATAGGGACGAAATTTTTTTTAAAGTTTGATTTTCAAATTTTCATCCTCTACTGGGGACTACTAGTTCCCTAATTCAATTTAGTTTTATTTTCAGAGGGATAGGAATATAAGATTTTGTAAAATTTCAAAATTTCAATATTTACAAGTTTTCGTGTCCTTTCTGAGACACCACTATTTCCATATTTCAATTTAGATTCATTGAGAAATAGGGACATAAATTTTAGTAAAACTTCAAACTTTCAATATTTTCAAATTGTCCTCCCCTATTTTGGACTACTATATCCCTATATCAATTCAAGTTCATTGCCCAAGGAATAGCGAAGTAAATTTTTGCAAAATTTCAAGTTTTCGTCCCCTACTTGGAGCTATTATATTTCAATTTAGATTCATTGCCCGAGAAATAGGGACGTAAATTTTAGTAAAATTTCAAATTTTCAAAATGTTCTAATTTTCCTTTCCTATTTGGGAGCATTATTTCCCTATGTCAATGTAAATTCATTGTCAGAGGAATAAGGATGTAAATTTTCATCCCATATTTGCGACCCCTATTTCCTTATTTGAATTTCCGTTCATTGCCCGAGTCGTAATTCGTCATAAATTTTTGTAAATTTTCAAATCTTTCAAATTTTCATCCCGGATGAAAAAAAAAGGAAACAGGGATCCCACCCTATGTTCTTATTTTTTTGTAAAATTTCAAATTTCAGTTTGCTGAAGACAGATAACCGCAGGGCTTGTTTGCCTTGTAAGATACGCAGGAGAAGGAGAAGGTCCCGAACTTTACACCATTCCGCCGTTGGGGAGTTTCCAGCCTAGTTTGTTCCAGAGAAATTGCTACAACTTCCTGTTATATTAGTTCACTTTAACTTTGCTTCTCGTTGTTGGCACGCGGCGATCTCACTCATTCAGGATGACATCCCCATCTCCGCAAACTTCCCAGGAACAATCATCTATAAAACAGCACCGGTTATTACTGAGTGATCTGGAAGGCATATTTTTTCCCAAGGGGATATTAAGTATACCATGCATTTTTGTTACTGTGTCGCATTTAATATTGATGTCGGACAGCATATATGGATCTAATGCGATAGTGCTTTCCCTTCTAGGACAACAGCAGCAGTTCCACTTCGCTTTTGGCCAGCGTCCATTCCCGTTCGCCGCATCAGACCCTTTGACCGGCTTCCGCATGCCGCCGATCGGAAATTGCAACAGTACGTATTCTAATCATTCCTGTGATATAATAGGAGGCAGGCAAAACTAGGGAGCTAAGTATCTATAGAAAAACATCTAAAGCAGTAGGATACGGATTTTCGGATACAAGAGAGGAAACAAACAGAGGCTTATTGCTTATTGCAGACGCACGGGTCTACGCTTCCTTGAGAGCTATATCAATATATGTGAATGTCTGGACTAGGTCTTAAGTATCTGCATATAAGATACGATAATGAGCTTCATGTAAATTGCAGACATTTAGCAGCAATTCCTTGGATAGTGCGCGGATAGTGCTTTGCAATATAAAGTCATTAAGATGTAGTTCCAGACTTGAGGTTGTAATCTATGAGGTGCTAGTTCGGTAGTAGATTTTCGAGATATATCTATTCAGAAGTTTTATGCAAATTCAAGGAACAACTGAATTTACGTGGAGTTAGTGGGTGCGTTGTTGTTGTCGGCGACTTGGTCTGATATTCTTCACGCTACAGCCGCGCGGCGTGGCATTGGCAACGCACCTTACAGACGAGTTGAAAGAGACGTGAAAGGACATGGAGTGGAAGATTAAACATTGAGCAAGGCGCACTGAACAAGCACAACCACTCGGCGTACATATTAAAACGATTCAAACAAATTAAGTTTAACTTCTCCCAATGGTGTAATAAATATAATTCATTACTTTCCGCGCGTGGAGCTTGCGCGCTGAGTGGAACATAACATATTCAAAACGTTCCGGTCGTAGTCGACCTTTACCACTGCCACTGTTTTTCAGCCGAGCGTTATTTACATGATTTACACGAAATGGTGCATGCAATATTCACGGGTATTCTGCGTCAAAAATTACATCCGCAACAAGTCATCAAATCAAAGCCAAACAAAGCGTGAATTGTGATTTTAGCTTTATATGTAATATTATTTTATCAGTCCTGGCAGGATCGCAGCCATGGGAGGGCGAAGTAGGGCTGAGCTTGGTTTTAAATCATTTAAGTCCTATTTTGAAAATTGATTAAGTCAGTTCTGGTTGCGGACCTGTGTATTGTGGACCAGTCAGATGATGCGGGTTCAATCCTTGCATTACCCAATATCTAATTCAGGTAATTGTAGGTAATTGACGTGCTTATAGTTATTTTGGTGGTTCTAGGGGTCCAAAGTACGGTTTTTTGGTTAGAGTAGTCAAAAATTCTTGGTCCGGGTGATATGGCAACGCGTCAATAAAACATGGTAGACTACTCAGGTAACGCGGGTTATATTCTTGCAACAACTGAACTGTCTGACACCGGCAGTTAGGGCCCTTATAACTTTTTTCGCTCCCAAGTGTCCGACTTAAGTATGGTATTTATAGCTTTTTTAAGGTTGCGAGGAATTTTGGCATTAATTTGAAAGCGCTCATAGATGTATTTTTGGCCTTGCCAGGCTTGGAAAGTACGGTATTTGGTCGTCAAAAAAGGCTAAAGTCTGGTGCATCAGACAGATAATGCGGGTTCAAGTTTTGTATCACCATGCCTTTACATCTTTTTTGAGGTTGGAAGGACCGGAAAAATAGTTTGCGTGATTCAGGTTCAATTCTTACATCAGTCTCAGGTAATAAAGAGATTTCTTTGAGGTTGTCAGGGGAGGAAAATATGATTTCCTGCCAAAGACTTCAAAGGTTTTGACCCTGGGCCAAATCGCGATGCGTCTACCAATCTGGGCAAAACAGGCAGGTAAGGCGGGTTCAATTTTGTATCAGCAATATTTGGCTTAAGTAATTTAAACCCTTATAGCAATTTTGAGACTTATATGATGCTGAGGCACGGTTCACATGCTTAAGGATCTTTTACAGTTTTTATGGTTATGAGGAACGAAAATTCCGTGCCGATGTCCAATTGTGATGTAGGGTTCCATTCTTCAATCATTGCATCACTAATTGTCCGACTCAGGTATTTATAGATTTTTTGAGGTTGCGAGGAAGAGAAAAAAGTTTACCGGATTCAGGTTCAATTTTAGCATGAATTTGAAAGCGCTCATGATGTTTCTTTCGCATTGCCCGGGTGCCAAATTGCGACGCGTCTACGAAATTTGCCAAAGCAGGCAGATAACGCGGGTTCAATCCTTGTTTTGCTCAAGTAATTAAGGCCCTTATAACTTTTTTGTGGTTTGTATTATATCCTCCAATATTTTAAAGGGGTACTTAAGAAAATTTCAGATTTTTGTGGTTGTGAGGAAGGAAAATTCTGTCCCCGTATCCAATTGTGATGCATATATCGCACATTGTGGAGCAGTCAAGCGACACGGGTTCAATCCTTGCATCAGCAATACCTGACGTATGTAATTAAGGTCCTGGGGTTACCAGGAGGAAAAATAACGTTTAAAAGTATGAGGGTTATATCCTCACCTGGCCGAATGACAAAAAAATGTTTCCAGTCATTCGGGTTCAACCCTAGCATCACACAATTAAAATCTCGATTACTTTTAAAGGTAGTGGGGGAAGAAAAATGTAATTCCTGGTCAAAGAAATAAAAAATTCTGGACTGGGGGTTAAATTTTTGACTCAGGTAATTAAGGGACTTATAGCTTTTTGATATAGAGAGGAGAAGAAAGAACGGTTTATGTGATTCTGGCTTGGGGGCCCCCAACTATAACGCGTCTGCCATTCATGCCGGAGCATCCAGGTGACGCGGGTTCAATTCTTCCCTTAGTAATAGTATCCGACTTACGTAATTATAGCTTTTCTGGGGTTACCACGAGGATAAATAAGGATTAACATTATTAGGGTTAAATCCTGAAGTTGGTAGAAGGGAAAAATATGTTTCACGTGATTGGGGTTCAATCCTGGCCTCACACAATTATAATTTAGATAACTTTTAAACGTTGCGAAGAATGGTTTTTGGAGCAACCAGGTGACACGGGTTCAATCCTTGCCTCACAATTAGTAATAGTATCTGACTGAAGTAATTAGGGCCTTTAAAGTTTTTCCAATGTTGCAAGGAGGAGAAATAATAGACATAATTCGGGTTCAATCCTTGGTTTAGCAGGACAGGAAACAAGTTTCTCCGTGATTCGGGTTCAATCCCTACATCAGTCAAAGTCTGACACAAGTTATTAAAACGCTAATAGATTTTTTTTTTGGTGGGCAGTTAGCGAAGATGATTCGGGTTCAATCCCCTCATCTTATTAAGACACATATAACATTATTCAAGATTACTAGAAGGGGAAAAAAATCAAAAATTTTGATGGTCGCAAAAAATAAAAATTTCACTTCTGTCAATGCGTGAAACGGATTTGAGTCATACTGTCACGTGGCGGGTGAAAATCAGCGAACGAGTGCAATGAAATTGTACTAAAGCAAATTTTACTTCATTATTTGCGGTGGCAAACAGAAAAATTACATCCATCCGAATTCCAAATATGTAAACGCCGCACCGAACACACATTGTGACGTCCCGGTTCACAGTGTGTGTCCCTGCGCGTCCGATCGAACATTTCAGCAGTTTGTTTGTTATTGAATCGCCAGCGGTCGCCGCAAAAACGAATTAATTGACTTTTTTCCATTTTCCAATTTTCCATTTCGCTCTTTATACATTGCGATTTGCAATGTGCTGTGAATACAGCAACTTGCACATTTTTGCTTATACTCCTAATAGTCCTAATACTAGAATTTAGAATCCTAGTATTTATACCAACATTTAGAATTACGAAGTTTTTCTTCCATTTTTTCTGATGCGTTCATGGATATCATCACTTAGCTTAGTATTTTCCGAATCGTTTTGTTGCAATAATACTGGCAATCACGTTGGGCACAAAAATGTCCGCAAATACAATCACGAACGATCATCACGCTCGTTTTTTACATTTACTCTTTTATTGTGCAGACACCGTGGTACACAAAAACGATCAAATTGTCAATCGTATCAAGCGAACATTTGCGTAGCGCTGAAAATATGCACAGCGAAAAATACAAGTTTCATTACGATAATTCCATTCAATTTGGTATTATGCACTGATAGTTGATGGACTGATTAATCAAGGCTCATTAATAGTAGCTGTAGGTGTAATTTATTAAAACGAGTGCCAGAATTTTACGCGCAAACCAATAAAAAGGTTTGCGATTGAAAGTTTATCAGTGTCAGTGACAAGCGGGATACCTTTTCGGGATTGTCATAATTTCTGGTAATTACGATTGTTCGCTGCAATTTTCAGCCGAGTGCTGTTGACATTCGACGTGGGGCATCGGGAGGCGGCGGTCGGATGAAAGCTGTGGGAGTTTTCGGGTCGATATATGCTCATCAAGTGCATTATCGACATGTACAGAGTACACACTCCATTATATCAACTATAATACCTATTAGTACACCAATTAAATTTCCCTCTGCACCGCCCCGCGTCGAGTGTGAGCGTCCGAAGCCAGCGTTTCGTTTCGTTTTACCGCCGCCGCCGCCGCTATGGCCGCTGCCACACATCCGCAGATAATGGACCGTCCGCACACGCGCCCGCACAAAGTGTAATATGCAATGGTAAATGAGGTCGAATTGCATCGGTGCGCGTCGTGCACGCGGTGCGTACACGCTGCTATTAGCGGGCAGCAGGCGGCGGCTATACTTCTATCCGTTCCATCTGATAATTTAAATTAGATTATTACCGTTCTGCAATCGATAGAGGTAGGCAGCGTGCGCGGTTGGCGTCAGCCGGTAATAACTTCCCGCCGTCACGCGAGGCTGACTGACGTATTTTTAGCCACCGCCGCCGCTGCCGCCGAAACTGAGCCTAATTGGGTTGAAATGTACGAAAAATGTTTCATTGCAGACATGCCGCAATTCGGCCTCACATCAACGAACTCCCACTGGGGCTACAGTGCGGCGAGTGCGTACTCCCCGTACTTCACACCCAGTTCCTTGGGGTCCTGCCCGGCACCTTCCTCCTCGCAGTTCAACACTCCGGCCCTGGGCTTTTCAGGAGCCGCGCCGGATCAGACCACCACACAGGACGCGTTTGCATCAGGTAAGTCTTTATGTAGCCTGCTATCTATCTATCTATCTATCTATGGGAGGCCAGACTAACTGTCTGGCACCACTGGGGGCACCTTAAGGTTTGGGCCCATTGTACTAACTCCCTTGCAGCAGAAGTACTGCAACCTCCCACGGTCAAAAAGTTTTCAATTCTAAGACCAAGGACCGTACTTTGTCCTTGGAAACCCAGCAAACACATTGTTGACTACCAGATAGCTGGCGCGCACCAGATGTTCGGCGCTCCTAACCATTGCGCCACCGAGGCCACTTATATAGCCTTTATAATCTCTATAGTGGGCATTTGTGATACGGGATCAAACCCTCGTCCGCCTATCTGGTAAAAATGCCAGTAGTTGCACTACTCCTCCTGTAAGGGAGTAAGTACAATGGGCCCAAGTGTAAAAGTCGCCCTCGAAAGATAGATATATAGCCTATAATCTAATTTTAATCTCAATTTGACGTCCAACTCTAGTTTTACCAGACGCAGGATCCTCAGATCTGGACCAACACCTGGGCCTTGTCTCCACGCAACCTCACACGGGTGGGCCCAATCAAAACAGTTCATCTCTGCTGGTACCACGCTATCCATCCAATAACGACTTCAGTTTGTCGGGCTCGCGCTCCCTAAGCGACAACTCCAGCACGGCAGAGAGTCCCGTCCAGGAAGACATCCTCAGCCAGACTCCTCTAGGTGCCACAGCCAATATCACTCAACCCAACAACTTCCAACTGCACCAAAACATGCCACCCACGACGTACACCGGCGGCAACTGTAATAATTCCTTATATCCAGTACTACCAGCTAGTCTACTCTACTCCCAACTCTATTCCGCAGCCAACCAGTCCCACAACTTTCACTCCCTGCACTCGCACTCCCAGCAAGGTCATGCCAATGACCTCCAGAGCGTCATGGACCAACTATCCACCACGAATCAGAGGCATGGCGCCCACGCCGCGCAGATGAACGGAAGCACCGATCTCCTACTTAGCAACTCAGCGTCCTGCGCAGCCGCAGCACAACGTCAGGACGACGCTAGGCTCAATGCCAACCAACAACGTGGACCTGCCGCGCATAACACGGACGCAGTGTGGCGCCCATACTAAAACCTGACACCTAAAACAAAGTTAGGAAGATTCCAAAATTCATACAATCAAACATTCAAAGATTACAAGGTCTGACTTCAAATTCTTTAAACTACAAAGTAAACACATGGAAAGTGAGCCAAAGTATACCTATATTAATATAAGTTTGATCCATAGCCAAGTTTTTGCAAGATAAAAGGACATGAGCCGGAAAAAAACTTAAATAGACTCTGGGAAGCCAGTGCAATATGAAGCGAAAGTTTTAATTAAATCTAAATAAACAAATCGACTAGTTAAATATGTGTATAAATACCAGTTAATTCTGATTGGAATTGTAAAACTATTTAATCGTCACGAAGGGGTAGAGGTTAAGATAATCAAAGTGCAAACCATGTGAAGTGAGCAATGTCGTTTGTGAATACTAAAGTGAAGAACTCTAGGTTGATGTTTTGAATCTGACTGTTATTTATTGCATATGGACTTTTACTGATAATTTCGATGGGTTTCTAGGTGTGATACCTAGATACCTAGAACTAACCGTATACATGCATATAACGTAACATGCATAAATGTGGAATGTATACAAAACGCAATATTACATGCTACTAAAAATCACGGGGCTGTTAGTATGGGTAATACTCGATTGAGCCGCTTTTCTATATTCTATTCCTCTATATTTCTGATATAAACCTTTGCTGGGCCTTACCCGCGCTTCAAAAACCATCACGACGATTATTGTTATTTCCTGTTTCTTTATCTGACTTTATGGCTCAATCGAATTGGACCCGTTAGTATAACTAGAGACATATTTACGTTTACTGATTTGTCTTTCAAAATATTATGTGTTATTATTCATTATTCATTATGAAATTGTTCCGGAATATGTGCAAACTGGATGCTATAAGCTACTGTCAAACCTTATTTATTCATGTATTTCGTAATAAAATTCTATGAGAATTGTAAATTATTACCTAAAAATAAATGCAACGATAAATCTCAACAATAAGTTTTTGGTCCATTTTATGTGGAAATTTTCAGGGCGGACTTTCAAATATTTCAGCTTTATACTTTCAGACTCTGCTCGATCTCTGCATTTATGACACTTGTTTCTTTGGTTAATATCAAAAAATCCTTATGAACGCATTTCGTATAGAAAAAAAAATTATTGGAGATATTTGCTCATTGTTAATACAGTTGATAGGGTTGATTCAAAGCACAGGAAATTAAGGAAATGTAAACAAACTTTCAGATGTTGATCAAGGATGGCTCATATCTCAAGTTATTCAGAAATGTAGTTGTGAAATTACGCAATTCTACACAAAAACAAAGTTGTTTTTGCACTCCATCAAACACCATAGATTCCTAAAATCAAAATACTTATAGAACTTCCCTGATCATTCTCAAAACCTAATGCAAATTCTCTTTACCTCAATTCTGCATATAAAGAAACTAGACCACATGTTTCTGATATCAACGTATCTAGGGAACAAATTTAAAAAAAATCTTAATCGTGCAAATATTACGTTAATTTATATAACAAACTTTTGACTTTGTTCTCAGATTCTTATTGAGTTTTGGATAAAGTGTATGAGACTATTTCGACTTAACATTGACTAAGGAATATTGTCTGAAGCTATGTCCACTGAGTCACGGAACACCTTGTATGATTTCACGATTCCATATTTTTGATATTATACCCAGGCGCTTCATTTCAACTTTTAGGAAGAGGGGCAATATAGTCTAAATTCAGGTTTAAAAGAACACACTTTTGAAAGAACAAAAGTTTTTTACGTGAAAAAGTTTAGTTTGCACTGATAAGATTTGATGATTATGATAGGAATTTTAGCTTATGTTAGGTGCGAAATTGCATCTTTCACCTAAAAATTAATTTAATTAATTAATTTAACTTATTCTCACCGTCATGTACATTCACTGACTCGGATGAATCTGCCAAAAACATAATTTTCATTGTTTTATTTGGAGGTGCTCTTACGTCTACGTCGCTACGTCATTTGTTGGCAAGTAATAACAATAATAACCCTAAAATGCCTATCACTCCAACCGGACGCGGACGGACTAGTGCATACTAACGAACAAATGACGTCATGTTTTCCCCTTACCCCGTACTTCATCATGGCCAAGTGAGATCAGCTAGGATTTAATAACCTTGATGTATGCGGACATAGCCTAGAAACATTTCCAACCTTGATTGAACTTAACCAAACTTTCAAATATTATCATTGGGAGGTAAAATACTTACTTCTTCAATCCAAGTAACGAGACGTATCCATTGCCACGGTTAGATCAGAACGGTTAGAATTGAATTTATTTGTCAAAAATCTAAATACGTACTTGACAACTAGCTAGAATTGTCCTGTAAATAGGGCAGAAATTCCGAAGTAGAGATGCTAATTTTGTAAGGAATGAGAGTCATTTAAAATTTTCATTTTTCAAAGTAAAGCTCTCATACTTTGCTCTTACCCTCACAGTGATTCTGCAGGACGATAAAGACGTAACGTAAGAAACCATATTCTATAATTCCATCCTTCAATTTCTATTAGTACCGACTAGGGACTCAGACCGAAACGTATTCCGGTTTGGTTACGGTTACGGTGCAAACTAATTTTAATTGTTCGGTTACGTTTTCGGTTCCAGTCCTCCAGCAATAACGGTGACCATAACCTTCGATCTTTTTCAGTTAATGCTCATTATTAGTTTTTACAAAATTTATAGTACATAGAATAAAAGAGATGAATAAGGAATTAATATTTACTCACAAAAAATGTCTACAATCAGATTCTTTCATTTCTCAAGAAAATTCTGTTGGACCTGATCAATATTTGGTTTATTTCTTCTCTGCTATATAAAACTCCGAGCTTACCAATACCGATCCCTAGTAGATAGTAGAAATCAAAGCATCTGCTATTTTATTATAGATGAAATGCATCTAGGATTTGGTAGAAACTGTCCTGCCCATAATTTTGAATTAATAAATAGGTACAGCAGGTGTCTGAGTCCTAACCTAACTAAACTAAAGTGCGTCGGTAAAAATAACGGATGCGCGGACCGTACGGAACATTTTTCGTGTTTCGCATTTGAAACGCGTGCTCCGTGCTTATTGAAATTCAATCAGTGATTTTCACCTTTTCACCTTCAGAACACACGAAGTTAGATGACCTCTGGACCGAAATGTGGACCAAAACCGAAAAATCTTTGCGATCCGGTTCCGGTTTCGGTTCTTTACCCAGTTTAATATTTCAGTCCGGTTTTTGCTTTTCGTCCGTTTGAAATAACGGTTATGAATCGGTTATCAGTTTCGGTATCGGTCCCGTCCGAGTCCCTGGTACCAAGTTAAGAATCCCTTTTATAGCTAGAACATCATTTTCAACTCATCTTCTAACAATACATTCAACAAATAGCATTGAAAATTATAATTTATTCTAACCTAACCTTCAACATCTCTTATTTACAGGTTAGAAATTTCTAACAAAAAAGGCAGAAACGTTATCCTTTTCATGTGATCCTCCATGGGTAGCAAATGTGTAAAAACAGGTGGGTCGCCAGATCTAAAAGGTTGGGAACCATTGCTCTACACTCATTTCACTCCATTTTTACACCATGTTTCATGAATATATGTGTAGCGGTTGCCTCTACAATCCATAGACGCGACCCACCGGTAGTACGAGAGAGAAAGGAGTTCTCTTCGAAAATTTTGCGGATGGCACGAAAAGTCCAACACTGATTTAAACTATAACAGATATGATAAAACAGTTTTTAGGTGCCGATTCAACAGAATCTGAGCGTCGAAATACATACTCAAACTCCTGTTCGCGAATTAACAGTTTTCGAGATGAACCGGTACGCGAAAACGCTACTCACGCCATACCAGACCCTGCCAAAATGACGAAAACCCTTTTCTCTTAATTTTAGAGATAACATCGTGCTGAACAATGGATTTCAGCATTCAATTCAGCATGGTATATATTGTAGGTAATATATTATAGGAAACGTTTTCAACTTTATATTACAACCGGAAGTGATTCATAATCGCATATCGCGAAATTGATGCAGAAAACATAGGAATTTGGCATGAATAACTTTTGAATAACCCTGTATAGACTACAATGCAAATATGTTACGTCCTCGAAGCTTTCCTGCGTAATTAAAAGATCACAATAGACTCAACTTAAACAAATTAGGAACTTTTCATTAACTTTATAACACCAAGTCCCGTGTATGTCGGTTGCTGGCGTAATTCATTCATATTTAATATTCCACCTCTTGCTCTATCCGTCTGCCGGAACTCCTTCACATCCTTCACATGTATCCACTTATTATAGAAATGATCTATATCTTCAAGTGCGTGTTTATACTGCGAGTCTCCGCGCTCGCGACTGCGATTGCTGTATCAAGAGTTCGGCGCGGGGGATAAGATGCTTCCGACTCTTACCACGTCAAATGCTGTGCATACATGCGACCCTTCGACTTGGTACATGATGTACACGGTGTACGTGTCTAGCGACACGCGTAGTTTCTTGGATGCCACTTTGCTACTCGGAGGCGGTAGTGTTTTGGATGCGCGCCGACTAAGCACAGCTAAGTGAGTAACTCCGGAGTTCCCAGAGGTGTAATAAGGGCATAACCCTGATTAACACATACTCCATCTTGCGTTATTATCTTAACCCCTCTTGATTAATACGATATTCTTGCGGAAAAGGGTTGTTTGGAGTTTGCAGCTGTTTAGAAATGAGATAGGATTTTTCATAGCTTGCTATACTGTGGTTTTATTTTCTTTTTCCTTTAAAAGATATTAAATCGCGCTATATATTAATAAATGTATTAATCAGAATTAATACACTATGAGTACTCAGGTAGAATCATTTTTATATTTTTACAATATCATATTTTATAACCACAAACGCAGTGTTGGAAAAGTGCAAGAAATGTTTGGTGATGTTGACAAGATGACCTCTTCTTAACTTTCAAGGGCTGGTCAGGGATGGTCCTTGACTATTTTAATATAAGATGTCTTCGATCGTTATTGTGTTGTAAGACATTAATATTTCTCACTTTGCGCCTTTCTGGCCTCTTGATAATATAATCATATGTACCTGCCATAAGTTTTTGCATGACATATACAGGTTAAATCAGAACTTACAGGGGTTGATCAGGGATGTACGGCCTCCGATTGTTCGTTAGCACTTTATTCTTGTAGTTACAAAAATTAATTGGCCCATTTAATTAATGGGCGATAAAAATTGTTCTTCTTACGATTGCAGAAGTTTAATAAATTAGTAGTGAGTCATAAACTGTTTTGAGAATAATGATATAGATAGAATTGTAAGCATTCAATCACTAAATACTGAAGGTCTGTCCGGTAACCGGGACATGTTTGGTATAATACAAGATGTCGTGTCAAAATTTCTTCCGTGTTCCGTCTCGTCCTTCGGCGGGTTCTTAATAATGCAGTTATCAACTATTATAGAAGAATTTCAAATATGCCGAAATAAATTAAATGAGCTATTATTTTTTTTATACTCCAGGGAAGTTCCACGCAAATTTTGATTTGGAATTTATAGAGCTATTATGGAGTATTCTTACTCCATCAAAATAAATAGGATACAAAAGATTTGTAGCCGTTATATTAAAAAATTAACCACATTTACATGATTTATTTTAAACGGCTACTACTTTTAAAGTAGAGTAAAGTGGGGAACGTGGGATGCTTTTGGACAAACTTATTTAACCATCTAACTTCTTCATATAAAAATTTCAGAGTTTTTACTATACAATAAACCCAAAAATAATGCAATTTTGCAAAACGTGTTTTTTGTCCCAATTACCCCATAATATATGTTAGTGAACCACACAACTAAATCAGACAAATTTCAAGGAAATCAATGTAATTACACTGAAACTTCGATCTCTCGATCCCCGCACACTCGGAACTCGGGATTACCCGTGCTGGCTCAACATGCATTTTTATCTAGAATGTATTGTTATATTGCACTGTAAAAATTAAAATGTTTCGTTTTTCATGTAAAGTCCGCTAAACCCGAAAAATCGTTTACTCGGAACGTCTGTGGTCCCACCTAGCCCGAGAGGTTTCAGTGTAAATGTTTTATTGATAAAGTAATATTGCTGTTTTTACTATTAGCGAACATTTTAAAAATTGTATCGAAAGCTCACCGTGGCGAGAACTCTTCTTACTCCATAGACAAGCTTGAAGTACATTTAGTCTTGCTAGTCCACTAAAACGTATTGCTTGCACAGCCATTCAGCGCGCAGTGGCCCACATGCCCCGAATACGAATTGTAG
Organism: Tetradonia laticeps; assembly: GCA_025400035.1. Lineage (NCBI taxonomy): Eukaryota > Metazoa > Arthropoda > Insecta > Coleoptera > Staphylinidae > Tetradonia > Tetradonia laticeps. The sequence continues at coordinate 366,118 of JAODVP010000001.1, forward strand.
AACCTACAACTTACATCTCGTGAAAGGAACTGATAACGTGATTAAATTCTCTTGACATGACATTAGGAAACCTTAAACTACATTGGTCATTCAAGATCCACCGCAATAAGTGCGTTATTATTGCTGTATTGAGGCTCCGAAATGCACGCGCCACTTTTGTTTATTGTCTAGCTATCACAAAAATTATCGAAATTCGCTCAAATTTCGTGTGCCGGCATACAATACCATTCTGCACATCTATGAATTTTTTCATATTAGCCAGGTGAAGGAAACAAAAGATAGAGCGACTGGTCAACGTTCTCCGTATATCATATAAAATGGGGTAACGCATTTTACATTATATATTTTCTCGGAGTATATGCTTGACTTTTACTTATGGAACTTCCGGTATACGTCAATGAATATCTCGTGCGATAAACTTTAGATAAAGTGTTATATGTGCGCAAAATATTACAGTAGAACTCCGGTTATCCGGACTAATTGGGACCGGACCTCGTCCGAATAATCAAAAATCCGGATGAGTGGACACAATATAAAACAGATAGTAGTTCTTAATTCTTTCTCAAAAATTCTAGTTTAAGTCGCTTAAAACAGCCTTTGAAAGGAATCCGGATAATTGGGATTCCAGTTAATCGGCGTCCGGATAACCGGAGTTTTACTGTGTTACAAAATATAGTAAAGTGTGGGAGCGTGGGTAGTTATTTGAAAAATATTTATCGCTCCTTTATTTTTTTAGAACAACTATTTTAGCTATCACTAATTTAGCTGTAAAAATGTCAGAATTTTTGGCTCACTTGCACGATATATTAAAATATCAATATCACATTTCTCCTTATTTAACAATGTTTATTTTATCACTAAAAATATCGATATCAGTAAAAATATCAATAATAAAAGTTTAATTTTATTAATTTCTGTCTAATTAGACTGATTTCATTGGATGGTCCTCTGTCTCTGGTAGCCGGCTCGTCTTCCCCGTAGATTGGGTCAAATGGGGAAAAACTACGTTTTTGAAAATTGCGATAGTTTTGGATTTACTGTAGATATCTATAGTAAGAACTCTCAAATTTACATGATGAAGAGAGTTAAATAATTTGGTTATTCTAGAAATATTACATTTTTAGGATCAAAATAATTTCAAATAATGATGTGATAAATAATTTTCAATAGAACGGGACATGGTCCCCAACTTTAGATACTATATTGGAAGGAGCGCCCATGACATTGTCACAATTAGCATATTTTACGACCGGCTACCACAATAACAAAAATATTGATGTGATAAATATTCTTCTTCAAGAAACGGAACATGGACCCCAACTATAGAAACTATATTTCAATTGGTGCCCCTGAAATTGTCATAATTAGCATATTTTACGACCAGCTACCACAATAACAAAAATAATAATGTGAATAATATGCTTCAAAAAACGAAACATTTACTATATTTGATGGGGCGCCAATGAAATTGTCACAATTAGTATATTCTACGATCGGCTACCACAATAATGAAAACGGTGCTTGAAAAGGTTCGGAATTGAAATACTTTGTACTAAAATAAATTGTATGTTTTAAAATGGGAGTATACCTCCAACAAGCTTCAGAGAAAAGTTAGTAAGATACCTAATTATAATTACAAAAATACGAAAAAAATACTTTATGAAACACAAACCTAGTCAGGCATTTTTAGATAAAGCAGCAGTATACCTGTTGTACAAAAAATCCAATTTGTATGGCGAGGTATAAATTGTTTAAGGCTTAAATGAAAGTTCCTGCAGCAATTCCTTTTTTCTTTCATTCCGACTGTGTGTTAAGGAATAAATTTGCAGAGGCAGTGCCGATGCGCTCCACGTAAGAGAAACACGTTCGAAACTTCAATCAAGATATAAATTAAACACACTAAATCAATATAGGAAAGTACTCGCTTCTCGCTTCGCGCTCATAGAAGCTTTAACGCACACCGCCGCAGCCATGTGCATTACCCGCCGCCGCCTCGCCGCGCGCAATACATGTTTACCCATCGCGCGTGTGTGTAATGCGGCTTTGTTCTTCTCCCACACGCGCGTCGCGCTGGAGTCTGCCGGTCTCCACCGAAAACCATCTCTTCATCCATTCGATTTTCGCAAATTCGACTATGCACAGCGGCGCTCGGGGAGTGCGCCGTCTATACGAATACGACGAACGAAGTGAGACGGCGATAATTAAAGCGCGCTCATCAAACGTTGCACAGCAATCAAAGCGACCGCAGGATTTCGAACGAGCCTGCCGAAGGCAGACGCTGCTGTTAAACGTTTCCTCTTGTTTCTCTTCTATTCGCATTGTTATTAGTTTTGCGTTTTTTTGCCGCATTTTTCTGCCCACTCAAGTTCTCATTCACTCTTCGAAAGAATGCGCGAGTCCTTCGGGCGAATTTATTCCGCAGGAATTGTGTACGTGGCGCCGCCTTGTACTTTCTTGGAGAAACATGTAAGAAAGTCGAGGGAAGAAACTGCTGCTTGAGAATGCAGGGTTGAGGGGATCAGTGGCAGTTTTTCCGCAGGGTGAGGACATTGGTGGAACTACGGCCTCGGGCACGTCCGCCCGCGCCAGCATCCCTACTACTAGGCGCACGAAGAGAGCCGAAGGCGGCGGGTCGTCTTAGGGTCGTTGCGTTGAGAAAGCGAGGGGAAGTCTTCCTGCGACTTTCTGCTTTCTTTCCGTCAAGACGTTGAGAGTCTTAAATATCGCGACTTGCAACAGACGCCACTAGGGTGCAGTATAAGGACTTTCGGAAGAAAAAATTCTTGGGATCCTTAGTGATGGTTAGGCAGTATTGAGTTGATTGTATGGCTGGCATAATGTACATTTGTCTATCGGTTTAGGCTGCAGGATGCGGGAAATCTCGAGGGAAAGCTGCGGTTTGTAATTGGTGCCTAGCAATGTGCCGACCTGCCGATTGCCGTTCCCATCAATTGGATGAGTACGCCGACGAATTGTATTTATGGAGCGTCGGGGTGGCAGGCGACGCGTTAGACGCTCTGCGTCGCGACGCATCTCTTCTTGCGGTTGGTTTGCGGTTAGTCTGGGCGTGGTTTGCGGTCGCGTTTTCCGACGCGATTGGGAGTCTCCCACGCGCGATATTGCGGTTTCCGCATGTGGCGGCGATCATCGCTGCCGCTTTTTATTGGGCCTAGACGCTGCCCTTAATATGCACCCTATATTTTCGAAATTAGTTATGTCCAGTAGATTTCCACCAATGGTAAGGATCTTGTTCAGATTCAAGGCTATATTCCGTGGAGTGACGATGACCAATGACCTTCCACATCTATATTGCTAATATAGAGCTTTATTTGTATAAAGCAGTGATAAATCATGGGTTACAATCATGTATATGAAATTCTAGCAGGAATACGAGAATTTTAAGATTTGCATTTTCAAGGTTTTACTCCATAGAATAATGATCATCAATGATCTCCCCGATAGATTTTGGTAATATAGAGCTTTATATATGTAAAATTTTAAAAAAGCATAGGGTACGATCATGTCTTTCAAATTCTAGCATGGAGTATTATTGATCACCAATGACCTCCCACATCAATTTTGGTAATACATATAGAGTTTTATTTATGTATCTATATTAAGCAGGAATTCAAAAATTTTATGATTTACATTTTCATGGTCTTATGATTCCCAATGACCACCCACATCGATATTGGAAATATAGAGCTTTATTTATGTAAAATAGTGAAAAAGCATGATGTATGGTCATGTATGTGAAATTCTAGCATAAATTCAAAAATCTTTAGCATTACATTTTCAAGGTCATACTCCATGGAGATCCTCTTCAATGACTTCCCACATCGATATTGATAATTTAGAGCTTTATTTATGTAAAATAGTGAGAAAGGATGGTGTACAAACATGCATATGAAATTCTGGCAGGACTTCCAACATCTTAGGGATCTACATTTTCAAGGTCCTGCCCCTTGGAGTTATAAGCACCAATGACCTCCCATATCGATGTTGGTAGATAATATGAGCTTTATTTATGTAAATTAATGGAAAAGCATGGGGTATATTCATGTATGTGAAATTCTTACAAGAATCCAAAAATCTATAGATTTACAATTTCAAGGTCGTTCTCCATGGAGTAATGGTCACCAAAGACCACCTGCATCGATATTGATAATATAGAGCTTTATATATTTCAAATAGTGAAAAATTAGGCAGAATCATGTGAAATGCTAGCAGGAATTCAATGATTTACAGATTTACATTATCAAGGTCCTCCTCAATGCAGTAAAGATCACCAATGACCTCCCACATTGTTTTTGATAATATAGAGCTTTATTTATTTAAAATAGTGAGAAAGCATGGGGTATGGTCATGTATGTGAAATTCTAGCAAGAATTAAAAAATCTTTAGATTTACAATTTCAACGTCCTCCTCAATGGAGTAAAGATCAAATATTTCAAATAGTGAAAAAGCATGAAGCATAATCATGTGAAATGCTAGCAGGAATTCAATGAGTTTCAGATTTACATTTTCAAGGTCCTCCTCAAAGGAGTAAAGATCAGCATTGACCTCCACATTGATTTTGATAATATAGAGATTTATTTCCTTAAAATAGTGAGAAAGCATGGGGTATGATCATGTATGTGAAATTCTAGCAGGAATTCAAAAATCTGTCGGTTTGCAATTTCAAGGTCGTACTCCATTGAGTAATGATCACCAATGACCTCCCAAATCGATTTTAATAATATAGAGCTTTGTTTATATAAAATAGCGAAAGAGCATGGGGTATGATCATGTATGTGAAATTCTAACAGGAATTCAAAAATCTTTCGATTTACAATTTCAAGGTCGTGCTCAATGACGTAAATATCACAATGGCCTCCCACATCGTTATCGATTAAACAGAGATTTATTTATGTAAAATAGCGAAAGAGCATGGGGCACGAACATGTATGTGAAATTCCAGCAGGTATTTCATATCGATAACAATCTCTTGGGGCGGCAACACGTCCCCATGCCGCACAATTCTGGCATGCTTCCGATCAGTGCTAATGTGCGCGAACAGTTGGAAATAGTTGGGATTGTTATCGATAAAATGCGAATGACGCATATTTGTCACTACACGTTGTGTCCCGCGCGGAATTTAACAAATATGAAGTTTCGGCACATGCAGCCGACAAACCGCCGCCGGCGCACTCGAACCGGTCGCATATTCGCATCAGCAGTCACGCCGTTTCGATTTTTGCTCGAATGACAAATGCCATTCCGGCACGAGCTCGATTTAATTAATAAATAATCAAATAGTTAGTTGCATCTTCATAACTTCGCCGTGTCGGAATGCGGACGCGCCAGCCCTGCTTGTGTGCCATGCGATAAGCATCATAATTAACATTCCACTATTAGTGCGCCGCGCCTGGTTGACGTCGCCGCCCGGATCGATCGGTTATTCACGCCGCGCGGCTTCCTTTTTCGCTGCGACGTTAAACAATCGAAGCAGCGCTAATAAGCCACTTCAACCAGCGTCGTACCGAAGACATGCCAGCGCGCGAGGTGGCCGAGGGAGTTTTGCACTTTATGCTGTTCGGAGTGAGTCTGGCATCGATCCCGCCCGAATTCTCCGGCCCTTGATTCTCGCGCCGAGTATGCAGAGCAGCCGCCCTCGCCACCTGAAAGCGCGCCCGACACGGCAATAAGGAGGCAGAAATATAAGGTGTTCATTAGAGGGTAATTAAGACGCAGGTTATTACTCCACAGAGAGCGCTTTTGCCGACGCTAATTAAACAAACTACTGTGCGAAGCGGGCACTTTCGCTCCTTGTGCTTGCCACCAGCCTACAGCACTTATAAACTGAAAAACTTACAAAACTTCGTTCGATATTTATTTCGCAATGGATTTTCTGCTTCCGGGTCTAAATAAATTAGCTGCTTACGGATAAATTGGGGGCGTTGACACCCTTAGGCAAACTATACCACCAGACTCCATCAAATTTACCTTATATATCTATATTGAAAACTGTTTTGCGATAACACTGACAGTTTTAGAGAAAATGGGAAAATTGTTTCCAATATATGACGGTCTAGTGTGATAAGAAAAAAATTTAGACTTCCGGTATTAACCGGAAGTTCATTATTATACAAATTTATTTAAATTTTATATAAATTTTAATAAAGATGGGGGAATGCGGACATAGGGGGAACGCACTTATTGCGGTAGATCTTGAATGACCAGGTCTCCTGATATTGTCCCAATAGATTTTAATCATGTTATCACATGCCTTCATAAGATCTAGTGATAAAAATCTACATCTCTTATTACGGGCCACTGCGTCGCAGTCGCGGCGATCAAATATGTTTAGGTGCACGGCGACTTACAAGGTTGTCTAGCGCCGGTGACTGCAAGTTTTCGAGTTTTCGATGCGTTATTTTTTTAAGGAGTTGCTAAAAGAATTAGAATTTTTAGACTTAAAAGAAAGTGGCGAGGAATATTTTTCAAAAGGCGTTCTAGGTTCCCTTATTTCACTATAGTTTAGTTTATCTTACAATTAGTTTAGTTTATAAGACCCACTTTTTATACCTCTGGATTTTCATTCCATATTAATTTTGAAGGTTTATAATAGCCTAGTTTAAAGGAGAAGCAATTATAGTTTCTTAAAGTTTATTAAAAAACATTAAACGCCCTAAGTGGTGAATTGGCAGATCTTGGGCTCCTTGGAATCCTTGGGTCTTAATCTTAATGGCGATCGTACGCTGCCGTGCATATATCAACAAGCTAAAACTGGCCGTCATCAGCTCGCAGCTCTAACAAGCAACATATTCCTGATACGCATTCGAAAAGCGCAGCAAACAATGTTGCACAAAGCAAGGAGCGCGAGGACAAAGGACGAGTGCCAGGACTTATAGAATACAGAATGTGGAACGTCGAGAATTAACTAAAACACACTTACGTTTAAAGGGGCTTGTTGTTTGCAGCGTGCGCTCCTTAGACTTCCATCATAGGGAACGGAGGCGGCAAACAATGAACGCTTCCGTCCAAGTAACGCTACGCTAGCGGAACTAATCCCAAACCATTTGGTTATTAAAAAGCTTTGTTTCAGCTCCCATTGAATTCGAATATTTTCAGCGGAAATTATCTAGGCCATTGCAATTAACAAGTAATTGAAGTCATTCCGAAGTCGTTCCCTCACTTGGAGTCGGAGCAGGAACGTTTTAATTAGAAAAAGCAACGGTGGTGCTCCACGACTGCATATTTAATGCTCATCGGTGCATATTTGTTTGAAAGAAGCAGCGCTGACTCCGAACGTCTTCGTAATATCAGGAGATGGGGGTAAAGGTGCAGCATGGCCTAAGATGGGGGTGAGGATAGCGCTCCCGCGGGTGAAGTTGCGCTAATTAATGGAACGCTACTTCGCTAAATACAACTCCGCCTGCATAATTATTACGGGCTCGACGGGTTTTCCTGTCAAAAACACAAAGACATTAAGTTTCAATTTGGTTGCTCTAGCCACGATTGTCATTTGAATATACAACTCGAATAAATTGAATAAATATTTAACTATAGATGAGAAGGAGCTGTTATGGAATATGGACTTGATTTTGGAAATTTGCTCAAGTATATGCTGCACTTTATTTTACATATGATAAAACAACTTCTTTAGCATCTGCTTTAATGTTCATAAGTTTTATCCTGATATACTTCATTCCGCATCATGCATTTAAATAGTCAGCAGCGTGCGTTTGGCTGGATTTCTACTTATCCTGTGGATATTCAGTGACCTTTGAGGGCATTATGTTGATCCGTCACTACGTTTAGACAAACTGCAAGTGCAACAAAATGAACAACCCACGGTTCATTAAAAATCTTTAGGAAATTGAGGCTTAAATTTGGTAATCTCAGGATTTATCCCCTTTTGAATATTATCTATGGAGTTTTTTGAAATCATATTTAAAGAGAACAAGATCCAGGAAAAAATTGTCAACATAACGCCTCCATGCATAAGAAAGTAAAAAGAAGAACAATAGAAATTGATATTTTCAGTGTGCCTAGGATTTCGCTTGCTCTTAAAAACCACCTAAATCAAAACTTTAGGGAACTACCTACATGTTACAAATAAAATATAATTTTTGTGAGTCATAGAATGAGTTTTATAAAGTTTTGAAAAGAGAATATATAACTTTTCATTGATCATTTGAACCCAATTAATATTGGAGTATGAAATTTCATTAATTATAATGGTTCACTAACCTATCAGGCGCAGTTATAAGCTGTTGATGGTTTTCTTAACGAGATCGTGGTGTACCCGAAATTCTGCATATTTTAGGTTTTTGAATTTATCGAATTGAATGAAAACAAAAAAATCCGTAAACATGTACAAAACGCTGACTCTTGGTACATTAGAACGTCAATTGCCGCCGATTTATTTAACTTTTATGAACTTTTCTTTCTCTAATCGTAATCTACGTAAATATTATTACTTTCTTTTCGGGAATCGTGATCTTCTACATCTATTAGTAACTTTGTTACATTTAAACGAAAAATGGTGTTATACTGGGTGATTTGAAGTTCGATGCAAAGTTTCAAGGGGAAGCCTGGACTATTTAGAACCACTTGGGCCAAAATCATTGTAGTCCAAGTCGCACAGATTTGTTTTATCGACCTTTTGCCGGTTTTGGTGAAAAGTCCCGGAATAGATCAATTAGTAACTAATGGGCAGTTGGGATGATAAATCAAGTGTTTTTAATGTTATTCTACTAGTATAATATGGTAGTGACAGGAGACAAAATCTTACCTGCGACCTTCGAGACCACACGTGCACTTTTAGTCCGGGATTGTACGGATGTCCGGAATATTTTAGTGTGGGATTGTCCACGACCCAAAATATTGGGAGACCACGGTCATCAGTAATAAAACGATTTTCTGTAGAGTGACCAAGCTCTACGCACGCCTTACTGTCTTATTTTGTATATAACAAAATGAGCGTATCAATTATAATCGAATTCTAAGAGATTGAAATTTATAAGGAAAGACGTAGCTCAAGAGCATTCGCACGGAACGCTAAGGGTCGCAGGTTCGAATCCTGTAGACGGATCACGATGAGCGCGCTCTCTCTTTGTCATTAACTTGTCAATTTTCAAATCTCAATTGTAAATTCTCAATTTCGTACAAGCAGGCTACTTCCCTCCTTCTCCCCCCACATTCCTCAATTTTTTTCTTCCCCTCTCAACCGTTCCGCGGGCGAACCATAGCTTAGGTTTGGTTTCTTTATGCACTTTGAATATACATATATGAGAAAATTCGGTGTTTCAGGTGTGGTTCTGAGCAGAACCAGAGCTTCGACGTTGCGACAAGGTCTCACTTGCCATCTTCAAGAATGAGACTTTGCCGAAACGTCGAAATTCTGGTTCTTTTTAGAAAACATCGAAAATCTTTAATGTGGATAATACTTATCTACAACATGGATAATATCATGTCTGCCTCGTGTGACATTGATGACATATTGACTCTACATATTTACAAATACTTCTCAGTACACACGTAAAAGCATCGCCGCCGCCCTCGCACTGCTCCCGCATTAAATCAACCGGCGAGGGCTGCCGAAGGCTGGAAGCCCTGGAAGCTGAAGCGAATGTAAAGTGATGCCAACAACAAGCAGACGCTGTTCGCGATCTGCCGGTTCGTTGATTCGACTTGGTTTGACAGCGCGAAGCTGACGCGGAAGGCGCCCGAGGGCGGCGGAACGAAATCAAACGGAAGAGAAAAGGCAGCGTACTGAATATGTTTGCATATTTAAATAGCGCCTTGTCTGTGCATTTTAAGGTCAGGCTCATATTTATTCAGCAGCGAGTCGCAAACTGTTATCGGAATGCGATCAGATGATCACACGCTGATCACAAGTAACTAAGACGAGGAGTCTCCAGCGACTCTCGCGCAAATTAATTTAATAAATTACAACCGGCCGCACTAATAAGTTTGCGTTATGAGGGGTTGATTTATTAGTACTTCTCTAATATGTAGTGGTGGCGGCGCGGCGGCTGCCGCTCGCAAACGCAGCTCGATGCATCATTCTCCCATTCCGCAGCGTCGTGTGTGCCGCCGCCCCGTGTGCGGAAGAAGGTCCGGAATGATCTACGAGCGCAGAAACAAGTTAACAATTGGACACGGAAGATGTATGTGCCGATTGGTACAACATTTTGAGGCTATTCATTAAGAACTTGCCGCCTCGCACTCTCCATCTTCGGCAAATCATGTCGATGTACATGAAGTCGTAAACTTGCCTGTCAGGGATTTTTCCCGCGGCGTGAAAAATCTCGTTTCATTAACTTCTTCGCGCATTACGACGCGCGCCTATCACCGCTGACGGGAAAAAACGGGGAAAATGTAATTGCGGCGTCGCCGCCGTCGTCAGCGCCAGTTTGCGCTCGCGAGCGAATTAAATTAGATAAAGCGCAAAAAATCGCCGCCCTCCGCCCGGCTATTAAACGCCTCCGCGCCGGCGTTGTATTTTTTTTAATTAGATTCGGTCGGGAATCGAATCAAATCGAAGTTTCAGTCAGTCACTCACCGTCGCCCCCGTCAATATGACGATATCATTGATTTTCGCCGAGGGTCCTTGATTTCTTCTGGTAATAATTCACAAGCTATATATGAGTGGGTCGCTGGAGGAAGTCGGAGAAAAACGCGTCCCGAAAATATGATTTCGCCAATGTGCGTCTTGGCGCTCGTGCAATATTCAAGCGCGTGCGGCCGCGCATGTTTCTATGGCGCGCAGCGCCGCCGCCCCCGAGGGATACACAAAATATGCAATATTATGGGCCCAGAAGGCATAAATTGATTCCGGATTCGAGCGCGTCGCATGCAACCCCGCGCAAACAACACCTAAGTTATTACCCGCCACTGTATGACGTCCGCCCTTGATATTTATCTCAGAAGTATCTCAATATTTATATCTAGGAGGCGGTTATGGAATACCATTATGTTTTAGCCGAGTAGCAAAGCTGTTGCATTAATGGATTTCATCTGAACACGGCTAAAGTCGATAGAAAATAAGAAAGAATCAAATTTTTGAAATAAAAAAAATGTAATGTCAATTGCAGGATTGTAGAATCCCAGGATTGATCCCAGAACCTGGTATGACTCTTACGTATTTTTTTCAAATCAACCAGGTGAAGGAAACAAAAGATACAGCGAGTGTCCCGTCTGCCCCATAGATTCACCCACGTTTTACTGTATTCTCCTTTCCCGTTGGATTTCAAAGGCTTTTCGCATTACTTAATGGTGTGAAAATGGCAATGTTCTTTTTTCCGGCCTTTTTCGAGCGAGGAAAAGAGTTCCACCGCCGCCGGTGGCAGTTAGACTATTACTAATAAATATTAACAGCGTAACTCTTTTTTCTTATCGCAAAGACAATGTTTCTCTTCCGCCAGATTGCGCCGACGCGAGGAAATTGCGTTTTTAATAGACTTTTTGCGGCAGTTGATCAAAACGATCAAGCGAGACGTATTTTCGGCTGTAGCATTTTCGGCGGCGGCGCGATGCGTCTACGCAATGATGGCGGCGCTCGTTATTATTATTATGAGAATAATAAGGCGCGATTCGTAACGCTGGCAGCGGAGGCAGTGACGGCGGCGGCGGCGGCGAGCGCGCAGCGGGGCGGGAGAGCGGTTTGGCGGTGTAGCGGCGGTGGGCGCGATGCTCGACGACGGCACTACGCTGGTAAGGCGAATATCCCCAACAGGACCTCTCTATCTCCCTTCTCGGGGCACCGCAGCGCGGCGAGCGGCGACCCGCGTAACTTCAATGCAAGATTTAATTAAATCCAAGTCTTGATTTATTGTCGCTCGACCCCCGGCGAAGCTACCGGGCGGGCGGAGGCGGCGCGCGGCTGCAAAGGCGAGGGCCCAAGGCAGTGCGTCCCGGCAGTCTTTGGGCATGCCGCAGCCTTTCCCGCTTTTTCCCTTCATGCTATCTCTGTTGTTTACGCCTTATATTTGCTAGCGCCCGAGCGTCGAAACCCCTTTTATCAGTACAAGATTTATTGTTTTATACGCGCTCATGTGTAGTATATTGTTCGCTAGTTGCAGCAGAAGCTATCCAATCTGATTACAAATTCAAACTAGAAGAGAATCCGCTTATAATGACATTTGCAACCTTTAGCTAACTAATTCCTTGGTTATTCTGTATATTGAATTGCAAGACGCAATAACTTCTTTTCAAAGTAAATCTCATATAGCAAATTTTATATTTTAAGAAAAATAACGTGCTTTTAAAAAACACGCTGTACATTCCCAAATAAAAATCGTAGCGATATATGAACTACAACACCTTGTAGTTGATTAAATTGTCTTTACTATGATACCATATTCTGGCTATATCCGTGCTTTATGCCGCCCCCAGCTGCGTTCAAATATTAACACATCAGAACCAAATCCGCAAAAATAGAAAGAAATTATCTCAGGATACAAAACATTTTGTATCTGCTAAACTAATGAGTCAAATTTAGAAATTCAAAAAACAAAATGTACCTAGATTAATTAACTTCAAGTTGTGTTAATTTCAATAACTCATTACAACTTCTCACAGTTTAAACATTTAAATACTCTCATGATAGTTATAAAATTAAATCACAAATCACAAATGTTACAAAACACTCTCTATCAATCAAAATCAAAATCATATCGATAAATGAACCATATTGTTTTTTAGCTCATTAAATTCTCTATCTTATGATTCCAGATTTTTCCTATATCCATATATTATACCGCCCCCAGATGCATTCAAATATTAACACATCACAACTAAATCCAGAAAAATCAGAAAGAAATTGTCCCAAATTATGGAGTCACAAAACTTTTTGTATCTGCTAAACTAATGAGTCAAATTTAACAATTCAAAAAAGAAAATCTAAATAGATTAATTAATTTCAAGTTGTGTTAATGTCAATAACTCATTATAACTTCTTCCAGGTTAAATATTTAAATAGTTTCATAATGATTATAATAGTAACACAAATCACAAATGTTATAAAATACTCTGTATCATCCAAAATAAAAATCACATTGGTAAATGAACCATATTATTTTTTAGCTCACTAAATTGTCTTTCTTATGATATCAGCTTTTCTCTATATTCATATATTATGCCTCTCCCATCTACGTTCAAATATTAAGACATCACAACTAAATAAAGAAAAACAGAAAGAAATTATCTCAAGATACAAAACAGTTTGTATCTGCTAAACTAATGAGTCAAATTTAGCAATTCAAAAAAGAAAATGTACCTAGATTAATTAATTTAAAGTTGTATTAATGTCAATAACTCATTATAACTTCTTCCAGTTTAAATATTTAAATATTTTCATCAGAATTATTAACGTAAATCACAAATTACAACTGCTAAATAAGACTCTGTATCATCCAAAATCAAAATCGCATCGGTAAATGAACCATAATATTTTTTAGCTGATTAAATTTTCTTTCATAAGATATCTGATTTTCCCTATATCCGTACCTTATGCCGCCCTCAAATGCGTTCGAATATTAATATATCACAATTAAATCCAGAAAAAAACTGAAAGTTATGGAACCACAAAATACCTCTTAATTACTAAACTAATTACTCGAAGTAATCAATTCAAAAAAGAAAATATTCCCAGATTAATTAACTTCACGTTGTCTTAATGTCAATAACTCATAATAACTACTTCTTGTTTAAATATTTAAATACTTCAATAATAATTATGAAATTACATCAGAAATCCAAAGTGTAATAAAACACTCTGTATTATCTAAAATCCAAATCAAATTGGTAATTGAACCATATCAGTTTGTAGTTGATTAATTTCTCATTGCTATGATAACAGATTTTGCTTATATTCGTACCTTATGCCGCCCCCAGATACGTTCAAATGTTAACAATTCACAGTTAAGCCAAGAGAAAACACAAAGTTATAAAGCCACCAAACACCTTGTAACTTCTAAACTAATTATTAAAATTAAGCAATTCAAAAAATAAAATGTATCTAGACTAATGAACTATGAGTTATGTTAATTTCAGTAACTCATTATAACTTCTTCCGGTTGAAATACTTTGATAAGTATTATGATACTAGATCATCACAAATCACAAATGTATCAAAACACTTTGTTTCGTTCAAAATCAAACTCTAATTCAAGTTCGTTGATAATATCATTTTATTGCTTATAAAATTCTCTTTCTTGTGATACCAAATTTTGTATATACATACGCGTTATGCCGCCCCCATCCGCATCTTTACAATATAGAACAGAAAGAAATTGTCTCAACTTATTTAGGCAGAAAACACCTTGCAACTTCTAAACTAATTACTTAAACTAAACCATTCAAAAAACAAAATGCACCTTGATTGATGAACTTCGTGTTGTGTTAAATTTAATAACTTATAGTTACTTCCGGCTTAAATGCTGAATTCTTTGACAAAGATTACGAAATTAATGGCATTTTTTTAAAGACAACATTCAAAATAAACATCGTATCAAAAAACCCAGTGCACTGCAACACCTTATAACTCTTCAAATTTGATTTTTTATGATGACCCATTCAGTCTACGCATTACTTACGCCCCTCCCAACTGCATTCGAATATTAATATTTCACAATTAAATAAGACCAAATCAATATTTGTACAACTACTGAACTACACGCTACCTGCTACATGGGCCTCTATGCACTTTTAATAGAAACGGCTTTAGTTGCTTGCATCAAAGGTTTTACGACCTGTCAAATAAATCAACAGCTCAATTCATTCGTTGCGCGAGAGTCCAGTTAAGTAGAAAACAAAGAATGGATTCCATTTACCTATTATTTTCATTAATATATTCTGCAAAAACTAGTTGAGGTTTTGAGCTGCACTCTTTCTGTAAAAATCCAACCTATTTTTAAGTCTCTGAATTAAAATTTTCATTTTGCGCAGATTAATTGACCCCAGATTAACACAGTGTGTTAATAAATTTTTCAAGAGTAGAAATTCCCATTTATGGCTTTTGATTACAACCATTTTCATCCTTCTACATATCCTAGGAACTTCAGAGTAACGTTTTGGAATAGGGAAGTTTCCAAGCCCTACCCTGTATATTTCTGTACACATGACTTACACTTCAATTTGTCTCTTATGTTCTTTTTCAAAGGAGTTTATATTAAAACTGAAAGTCTCCCATGATATACAAGGGGAGTATTTGTTGATTGCGCTTTCAGTACATCTATAGACTCGCGATCGCGGCGAGCTTCGGGCCCGAAAAGCTCGACAAGCTACTTAGGCTATATAGACGTGCAGTAAGCCGGAAATGGAAGGGCTGCGTGGCGAGCGTTAAGAAAACAAAATCCCCGGCGTGCATCCGCTAAAGACTACCCAAGCTGGTTTACCTATAAACTACCCTTAATTCTAACATCCCTCTAAATTACGATCCCCATTCGTGTAGCGCGCGCGTTTTTTCGCCGCCGAGCTCTTTGTCTTGCCCAAAGCGAGTTCACTTTCACCTTGCGCTGTCTGCATTACCGGCGCGTAACCCCGGGGGCGGCTAAACGCACCGGAGACTAAATAACTACCCCATTACGCTACCGAGTTGATAGAAGGCGCGGAAAATTAGGGCGACAAAGGCGACTTTTTCGTGCGCCCACCCCGCGTGCGTCCTTGATGCGGACACCTTTGCCGCCACTTTATTTATTTTTAAGACGCCCGAACGTGCAATGCAGCCAGTTATATGTGCGGCGTACACCCCCGCTCATTTGCATATACATGTGTTTCGGCTTCACATGATTTCTTCATTTCGCATCCCCTCGCACGCTCCAATTTTATTTTATTGCTTGTAATTTCCTAGTTGGTTCCTCGTTCCGAAATTCATTGGCGAGATTTACGGCCATAGATTGACGGCGCTGAATAATTGGCGGATTTCACAACACGTTGTGATAACGCGGGCCAAATATCGATGAAGCTTTTTCGCGCTGGTTTCTCCGCTCCTCCGGAAGTGCTGAGAAACAGAGAACATCCTAATTCTGCCAAAGCATGGCGCGTTTCGTCGCCTGGCAACCACTTTATGGCCATCGGCGATTCGTTCCAGCGCACACATACGCGTCCCGACATCCTAGCATCCTAGAGGACAATGGAATTGCAAAGTTTCACTGCATACGCAAAACTTTTTCCGGCTGCTTTTCTGTTTGCTGCGCAATCAATGTGAGGGGAGTTTCTTCGTGATTGTCTCATTTGCTTATTAGATAGTTCGGCGGCGGTAGTTTACATACGTCGGTGCTAAGCCACCGCAGCCATCTAACCGCCCCCGCCGCCAGAATGAGCATTCGGTCAACCGGAGCACTGAATGTCGGTTGCGTCTCGAGAATCAAGCAAGGATTGTTTGGCCCGGCCTCACTTTCCGTCCTTTAATAAGTTCGACACGTGTGTGGGTGTGCAAGTATGTGTGGCTGTGTGCGTGTGCAAGGCCGGCGGCGGCGCTCCGAGGGGTAGTTTTTAATTAAGGCGACAGAATGGGCGCGTTAAGAATTCCCAGCATTCCGACCAGCGCATAATTGTATTCCGCCTTGTTTGTTATCCTTGTTATTTATACGGCGCTGCGATTAGGAAGCGGAAAACCGAAACCAACAAAGCGACTGAAAAACTAGTGGGAACTAGATGTAGCAGGAATTAAATTATTAGGAAACACTATTTGTAAATAATTAGCTAATAAGACTAAATTTGTCATGCACGAGAGTCTAGAAAATGTGCTGAGACTGCAGGAGTTGCAGGAGGCCGTAGCAACGTGTCGGTAACAGCTGGTAAAGCGACAGCTGTTTCCAGCAGGGATAACAGGAATAACACACAATATAAATACCCTATTTTTCACAATTCACGCAGCCGGTTGCATTTCTACTGGCGAAAATCCAAGGAGTTAATCTACAAAGTTACCACACCGCCCCTACTTTCAATCCGTGAAGTGTTAGCAGGATGTCGGTTTGCTCTGGCATGAAATCAGCTTAATTGTACGTTTAATCTCCATATTGGCAATCACTTCAATTGGATTTTTAAGGATCTAATATGCGCGCCAGAGCGAAAAGCGAAGAGCGAGGAGATCAAAGTCCGTTTGCATTTTTTACTGGTATTGGTATTAGGTACTGGGAAGATGTCTTCCCAGGGTCTTCGAGGTTGAGTCGGAATGAAAGCAGCGTCTTTGCTCAAGCAGCCGTCCTTTTTGTCCAGCAGTAGTCCCAGCATCGATCTCGAATTAAGATTGCGATTTTAAAGTGCGCGGACGAACATCAAACGAACTTTGCTTTGCATGCCTAAACCTCAAGCAATTCCTGCGCCTAAGGTAATATATAGAACATTCCGGAAGTCAGGCAGGAAGCGGAATGGAAATGAAAACATAGTTCTTAGAATGCGTGTGTGGCTGTCTGACAGTGTATGTTTCATTATTCATTTCATTGTATCGAATGATCTAGTTGGGAGAGATAGTAAGAGAGCGGCGCGTGATTACGCGGCGATTTGGCCAATAATCACGCATGTCCGCAGGAGAACAGTTGCCGGTCATCCTGGATACAATTGGAAATGTTTCAGCTGGGATTGTATTGTGTTAGAAATCAAATCAGGAATATTGAGACTACTAGAAATCGTTTAGTTTCTTCAAGAAATTCATCATTTTCAATGCAGAATAAAAAAGCTAGAGACTCCGTTATGCCCCAGTTATCTCATAGTATACAGGGTGTTTGGCAGACATTTGCATGACTTCTAGGCGAAGCTAGTCTAGACTATTTAGAAGTAATTGATCCGTTTTTATATTAGTTGTAGTTTTTTATACCTAGTTTTTATCGCTTTTGATGAAAAATCTGGGATTATAAATCAATATTTTGTTAGTCATTAGAAGACCAGGCTACGCTTCGCTGTAGCTGCAGTACTCTCGCCTGCTCCACCCATTACCCTACCCTTACTTACAATTTCAAAAACAGATCCCAAAGTGATAGAATCAATAAGCTGAAGTAAATATACCAACTAGCGTTATAAGAAAAGCATACTGCCTGTAATAACGAACGATGATAAATTCTATTATTAAAAAAGTGCGAAGATCCCAACATTTTTCGAAAGATGTAGTTAATATAGTTATTCTAAAAAAATAGAATGTTCACTATTCAAACAAAGACGTAAAAATTATTTTTCAAAAAGCGGGCCGGGTTACCCCATATTACTCTATATTATCTAAAAAAAAAAACTTTTATATATGTTCAATTGCAATGTTTTAAAATTGATATCTATTTATGCATTATTCTTCCCCGTAGGTTGGGGCAACTGGACAGAAAAAACTGCTTGGATGGTTTGATTTAGTTGTATAGTGAAATTTTCGAAATTTTGATATTATAAATACAGGTACATATATTTTTCAAAAAGCGACCCGTATTCCCCCATTTTACTCTACATTAACTAATCCATTTTGTATACAATTGTATATCTACAAATGTTGTCCACTTCTAATATTTTAAAATTGATATCTATTTTGCACTATTATTCCCTCAGGTTAGGGCTAGTGGGCCAAAAAATACATTTTGGAAAATTGTTTTAATTTTGGCTTTATTCTATAGTAAAATTCGGAAGTTTTTATATGATGAAGACAGATAGTTAAATAAGTTAATTTACAAAAAATAAAATTTTTAATCTTTAAATTTTTCCATCCACTCAAATCTCACACTTTTTTGAAAAATGGGTTATTTTGGTATTGATGTATAGTAAAAAATCAAACATTTTTTTGGAAAGATGGACAAAATAGTTATTTTTAAAAAATGAGAAAGTTCACATTTCAAATAAAGAGGTAAAAAATATTTTACAAAAAAGCCTGTATTTCCCCATTTTACCATGCATTACCTAAACGTCTTAAAAAAAAAGTCTTATGTAAGTTCATTTCTTATGTCTTAAAATTGATATCTATTGTGCACTATTCTTCCGGTAGGTTGGGGCAGCTGGACCAAAAAATATTTTTTTGATGTTATGGTGTTTTGATTTTATTGTATAGTGAATACTTAAACTCATTCCTTAAAAAATTGAATTTTCAGTCTTCAAACAAAGAGGTCATAAATATTTTTTAATCAGAGGCTCTCGTTTCCCCATTGTACCCTACACACAACTAACTTGTATAAGCACAAATCCACTCTACTTTCAATATTTTAAAATTGATATCGAGTTCGTACTATTCTTCTCCGTGGGTTAACACAAGTACGACAAAAAACACATTTTTAAAAATTCGTTCGTTTTGATTTTCGTGTATACTGAAAACTGTGAAATTTTTATATGATAAATAGAGATAGTTTCAGGCAAAGAGGTGAGAAAACAGTTTTCAAAAAAGCGGCCCCTTTTTACTCGATAGTAACTTATAGTAAACCTGTTTTTAAAAATGTTGCATAATCCTAAATTTCCAGTTTGAGGTAAGTTAGCCAAAAGCACTTTTTTGAAAAATGCGTTAGTTTGAAATTTATATAATTAACAAGAGGTGGTTAATATTTATCAAAAAGCGGTCCGTATTCCCCTATTTTGCTCTACATTCACTTATTGTAAACCAGTTTGTACAAAAAATGATATAACCACAAATCTACTCTACTTCTAATGTTTTAAAATTGATATTTATTTTGCACTATTCTTCTTTGTTCCTTAAAAAAAATGCTGAGATTTTTATATAATGAAGACAGATATTTAAAAAACAAAAAATTAAATTTTCAGTCGTCAAACTTGTGTTCCCTTACTTCAGTCTACATTCACTAAGCCTGTTTTTAAAAACCTTATATAAACAATAATCTAGTCCACTTCTAATGTCTTAAATTTGCTATCTATATTGCTCTATTCCAACCATAGGTTGAGGTAAATGGACCAAAAACCACCTTTTTGAAAAATGCCTTTTTGGTACTCCTGTAAAGTGAAAATTCTGAAGTTATAAACAATATAACATAGTATATATTTAAAAAAACTGCCCTTTAAAAAAATCTTATATAACCCCACTTCTAATGTTTTAAAATTGATGGTTTTAATTGCTAGTCCGCATTATTGATTCATCCGATTGAATCGAGTCGATTAGAAGCGCAAGTGTTTCGCCATACATGTAGGGGCATCGGTAGGTACATGATTAGATAATAAATAGTGAATGGTGTTCGAGCGGAGCGGCAATGCCGACACTTTATACGCGTTTGCGATGAAGTTACAATTCAATCTATTCATTTCTAGTCGCTGTACAAACATTTGAATATCCACGTGCGCCGCGCTAAACGCAGCAGCCGCCCTAAACTGATTAGTGACTGATGGGCCCATCGGCCACTGACAGCGAGCGCTGCAAATTCTAATAATTTAGGGTTACCTTCGTTACACTGCAGTTACACGGGTATTACACGACAATTAACATCAACAAATCGCCAAACACGAAAGCTTTTTATCTATCAATTGGACCTTCTCTCAAAATCGAATCCAACAATTCCTCTCTCCCAGACAGACAACCCGAAAAGTTTCAAACAGTATGGTAATTGCTCTTGTGTGACAATTACCTCTCATTATTCACCCTCGAATGGTCGCTCTAACGAGTCTTAACGAATCATTGTTTGATCTCCTATGCTCTGTATGTACCGAAAAATCACACGTTGTTAGACTCACCCTAAGATGACAATGTATGTTTCTTATCTTAAAGACCGATGAATATCCTTTAGGGTGTTAATCAATCTCTGCTCAGACTTGCCACGTGTTTACATTATGTTCACCTTTCCGAGGGTCCTCCGGAGGTGATCGATGAGCCGCGCCTGTTGTAATCGGTCCAGGTTTTATGCAATTTTTCGAGGGATGGCAATTTTCTTGTTGATTTAGTAGATAAGGGTCATCAATAAGATGAAGTGCTGGTCATTTTAGGCTTTACATGCGTCCTGCAACCCCTGCACTTCAAGCCCCTTGGTAATAAAGGGTCAGCTGTAAGACACGATAAAGCACAAAATGAAATGATGCTATGCTATCTTATGAAAATTAGTTTTTAATATCAATTATGAAGTGGGTGCCTCGCTCGCTTCGGTTATAATTAAAAGCGCATTGGTACTCTGGCATTTGGGAAGACTCCCAGCCAAAACTCAAAGCCCTCCACAAAGCTTGATGAAAGAGTGAGAGTAAAAATCAAGAGCTGGAGAGACGGAACGAGCCTTTGAGTAATTAATGCAAATATCCGAGCGGCTAACCTTCGACCCGCCGCGACGATGCTGACGAAACGCCGCAGCCGGAGTTTCTAAAAAGGAATTCAAATATAAAGCTCCTATTCCCGTTTTGCATTCAGTCTTTCTAGGACCTTGTCAAAGAAAAAAAGTTTAATTTAAGCTATTTCAAAAATAGTAGGAATAGTAAAAAATTATTGTATTCCGTTGCTTTATTCTTAGCACCTCTGCGGCCGTTGACTTTGTCCTCCATGGCGGAAAAAGTCGACCTCCTTGCCACCAAGCTCGCCGCCGCTGTTTCTGCTTTATCTTTCGTGAAATGCGCCCCCGTGACGTGCACACACGCGTTGCAAACAAAAGCGGAAGCGCTTCTTTCTGGCAACGCTCGCGCGTCTCACATCACAATTACTTCTTTTGTTTGCCAAAGCCGCAGAAAACAGAAATCACAAACAACGATAACAGTCAAAGCTGCGCCGCTTTTGGTCTCCGTTCACTGGGGGTCGTGCTCACCGAGTGAAAAATTAAATTTGTTTCTTTCCATCTTGGAACGCTCGCAATAAAAAACGATGCTTTCTAAAATTTAAATATCGCTAGTGGAGTGAGAAATACTCGACGTTCTCATAATTAATTCATCCTCAGGAAGGGATATGAAGTGGCTTGATGAGATTAATTAATTATCCTCTTCCTTGAAGCGTCCCCGGCCTTACTTCTCGCGTTGGCGGTCGGCCGTCCCCTTATAGTTTTGAATATCTCGCTCACACGACGGCGTTTAATGTACGACCATCCCGGCCGCACATATCCAATGTGTTTACGGACATTGTTTTAATAATGCGGCAGTTATTTTAACGGCAAGCGGACACTCGCCTGATCCCTGATGATGCAATTCACACTTCGCGCACACACGGGCGCCGGCTAATGCTTTATAGGAGGGTGACTAATGGGATTTGGAGGATGCACGGATACACACACGAGGCGCAAATCCTTAGACGGACTGCCGACGGACGGGTTTCGGAGAAAATCGCCGTGTTCGGCCAGAAAACGAAAAGTTTCGCTTGCAGATTTAGCGTTTCGGCTGACGCGGGGAGCGATCGGGGCTTTTTACTGGACAAGAGAAGTGAATTTGCAATTTTCAACACTTTAACACTTTGAGTTCTTCATCCGGCAGGCGTCGATGCGGACACGTGTTAAGGACGCGGAGGAAATCTCCAAATTTCCCAGCCCATGGTTTACCCCGCGATGGCCCTGACTATTTTTTATTAGCGGGAGTTTTATGTTTGTCGCGTGTTATATGTCAAAACTTAAATGCTTACTTATTGAAGACTATAAATATGATAGTCAAGTGGGCTATCTTTAATCCGATAAATTGCTTTCGCAACGAGATTACTCGTGCAATTTCGTTCGCCGCTCCCGGCCTTTCCACGAAGACGAGCCAGCAGACAAGCCATAACAGCAGATTATCTCCAGTGTCCATCTATAACTTTTACGACCCGATCGCACG
Organism: Tetradonia laticeps; assembly: GCA_025400035.1. Classification (NCBI taxonomy): domain Eukaryota; kingdom Metazoa; phylum Arthropoda; class Insecta; order Coleoptera; family Staphylinidae; genus Tetradonia; species Tetradonia laticeps. Next base: position 388,786 of record JAODVP010000001.1, read on the forward strand.
GTCAGTTTGATAATACTCCTGGGTACTGGCTACTGTTGGCCGCTTGCCGCCACTCATAGATATCGCTCAATTGATAGCGATATACTTTGCCAAATACTTTGCATCGTCTCCCGTCCCGCAGTCCGGCAATTGGACAGTCGGACAGTTTATTATAAGAGACAATTTGGAAGACCGAAAATTACATTTTTTGTTCTTCAACTATAGGGGCCAAGCTTTTTTGACGTGAATATGTACGTCTATATAATTGGATTACATAGGGGGTGACAAAATCAGGCTTTGGTATTGTAGCTTAGAAAGTATCCTCCATGCAAATCTATACCTTGAATAGCCTTCCGATATGTGCGTAAAAGGAAGACTTGTCAGTAATTATTAATTAACAGCACGAGCTTTCAGCCCCAACTCTCTGCGCTTTTGCCGCCGCCTGGCGAACTTGAACCGAACGAAGCACGCAGCTCCCAAATACGAATCCTCGTTTTCTTGTCTGTGGTGCCAGCAGCAATGAGAGCCCGGCGAATATGCACATATGAAAGGAAAGACCTTTTCCTACCCGGCTTTGCCTTTCACTACTTCACTACCTTTGAAAGCCTCTCTACTTTGCACAGGATCAACACAGCCGTGAACTTCCTGCATGATAGCACATTAAAGAACCGAAAAAGGCCGCAGTCTTCAATTTACTGCATCATTGCATATTTGTTAGTTTCATCAGCTTCCTGCGCAGTCATCTTCAACACTTCATACTACAATCTTCGCTCACTTATCCCTTGTTTTAGTGCCTCATTGGACTCAAGTCCGCAACAACAGCAGCCCCAATCTGCTAATGGATATTACAAGCGTCCATCCTTTATCATTCTATGATAATAGGACGAATGGCTCGGGTACTTTAAGCAATTGCCCGTTGTTTTTTTCTTTACTATATTTCTAATTTTGCTATGTCGCAATTTTTCTTGATTGTAGCCTGCGTCAATTCCAGAAACAATTAGTCACTTAGCGATTAATTTTTTTTCTTTTCTGCCGTGGCAGCAGTGCTAAAGCGCAGCCACTTCACGCCTAAATCTTTCTCAAATCTCTTAAATCTCTTCGAGCCATTTCTCTCTCAGTGCACGGCATTTTGTTCCTCGTCATTTATTTAATTGTCGTCGAATTCTTTTCGCGGAATTTTTCGCCGTCTATAAGGGGTTAGACTGTTAGACTGTTAGACAGTTAGACTGTTGGACTGTTTGAGTGTTAGAGCATTAGGCGCTTCGGTAAAAAGGATTTCGGTAAGTGCGTCACGCTCGTGTGCACTGCAGCACCCTTTTTCTTCTTTCGATTCAGCAGGAGGAACGCCAAGGTATTAGTTGCAAGTAACAATTATTTTAAGTGTTTGGGTAATTCTTTTGGGACCGTCAAATGGGATGGGTTTGTGTGACTTTCTTCGCAACACAACTCCAATTATACACTGAGTAAGCAACAACGATGGAGCTACGTGCTAAACGCAAGAAATTGTGCAGAAAATTGTACCACACTATATTTGCAAAATTCAAAAACCTTGGATGCGTAATTTTTCATAAAATAGCAAATTAATGGGCTCGTTAATAAAGCAATTTTTCGACTCTGTTCGAGTCGGTTCGTTCCGAAATTGCTTAAGTCTCAATTGCGCTATTATGCTTTTATTAAATCAATAAGGGTCGGGATGGTCGGGCTTGTATATCTATAGGAAGAAGGGGGAGAGCTCGGTGGAGGTTATTAGATTACCTTGCCAACTGTGTCTGTTCCGACACGTTTTGCTGGTTCCACATGTGTGCCACACTTGCTCCGCCGTCGCGTTCACACACCCACACACAATTCCTGCAAAGTCCTCGCAATCAGAACGGCGGCGGGTGCGAGTGTGAGAGTGTCGGGTCAACTTCTTCCGTGGAAAGATCGTAGAAAGATCGCTAGACCTTTGTTCACGTCGATGATTTTGCATCCGACCGACCCTCGCAATCCTCCTTCGGACATCGCAAGTCTCGGTGCTTGCATTTACAAGGAGGGTCCTCACGCCGCGCGTCGACCCTGCTAATCAAGAAATTGAAGTTTCAATAAAAGCCATCATTAATTTTGAGTTTGGGGGTTCGGCGCGCGGTCTACGTTGGTCAGCGGACCAATCGTAGTCTCGCCCTGCAGGGCACTGCATTCCAAGGAGATCCCCAGACAACGAACGTCTCACTCGCCGCCTGCTCTCGATCTAATTAGCGTTAGTGAGAATTACATGTCCCTCTCGATTTCCGTCAAAACCAGCGCGTTGCGAGCTTGACGTCGCTCGCAAATTATTTCCAGCTCGCGAAGACGTCGAGCGACGGGCGACGGAATGCGTTCCGATGCTTCGGTTCGTTAGTTTAAGGGTAATTCGCTGCGTCCCTTCGCCGAGACGCACACCTTCGACAAGATTCCTCTGGATGATTGTACAATTTCGTCGTGCCGATCTGGGCCCTCACACCCTCCGCCGTCGCCTTGGTGGCTTTGAAGCCTCCTCCTGCCGCGCGGCTTGTCTATGGTCGGTAATTCTAACAAATGAACCATCCTGCTGCCGCCCAGTAACCAAATTAGACTGCACATGTGTCTAATTTGACTTTTCATCAATTTTCCTCAATTCTTTTCATTTAAATTACGTCGATGGGGATTCATTAACAGCTGCATTTCTTTTTATATTCTGTTCTCGAGAACAGCACAGCAGACAAATGTAAATTTTTTAAGGCACACTGACTTCCTTGGAGGCAAGTTTTTTGTCTTTCAAAATATCGAGGGGGCTTATGGTTGTCGCGTTTCGTTGAGTTCTCGCCCAGGACATTACTTAGACGATCAAAATGGAACGACGGGGCGTTGCGCTAGATGCACCCGGCTCGGTTTGATATCAAGCCGCACGGACCATTAACGAATTTAAAAATATATCTGCATTTAAATTTCACGAGCCTTCAGACGCGCCCTGTCGCCTGACAAACTTGGATACATAAGTAAGTGAGGACCGTCGCGACGGCGATGGTGTTTCATCCTGATGATTTCCAATATACGCCAGGAATACCCAAGTGTTAGTAGAGGGGTGTTCACGATGAGGAAATTGAGGAACCGAGCCTTACTAGAAAATATAAAATTTGTTTCTGTATTATTCCGTAACTAACAATAAGTCAATCTAAGGTTTATAAGGTTTTTTTTAATGAAAAAGTTTCAGACCATTTCCGGTTTAAAGAGGAAGTTATAAAATATATACTTTTGGAATAATTTCGACCAGCTTCCAAATTCCTACATTTTCTTCTTAAGTTTCGATAATTCAGATCTTGACTCATTTTTGGTTGAAACTCGAAGTTGCTGAGTCGAGTATTGAAAACTGTGTTGTTGTATCGTATATCTATAGTTTTAGAAATGACACTGTGAACTTCCATACATCCTTTTCGTCCACCTCCACAGTGTTTTCTCAGGAAGTATCATAAATATAGGAAAGCAGTTGTCAGCCTTCGATTCAGCAAGGTCTGGTTAAATATCAGCGAGGATTTGAACTACCGTATGCACCTAGATATAGGCAATTCTGAAGCTGAAAGCTGTATTAGAGACCAGATTATGTTGACTGTGAATGGAATACTGAATCGTTTTTGTTTGATATAGGGTAAGATGGGGGAACGCGGACATAAGGGGGATGTGGGACAGTCACTATATCTTTTGTTTCCTGCATCTGGTTGATTTGAAAAAAATAATAAGCGTACAGAACGGTATTTTGTGCCGGCACACGAAATTTGATCGAATTTGGATAATTACTGTAATGGTTCGACAATAAAACAATAAACAAAAATGGCACGTGCATTCAGGAGCCTCAATAATTATTTATGCGCAACGTAGAATTCTGCTTCGCACTTATTGCGGTGGATCTTGAATGATCAATGTAGTTTCAGGTCTCCTGATGTTGTCCCAAGCGATTTTAAGCATGTTATCACACCCCTTCATGAGATATAGTGATAAAAATCTACATCTCTCATTCCGGCCAAAAGTGGACCACTGCGCTGCAGATGCGTCAATCACATGTGTTTAGGCACGTGGCGACTTTCAAGGTTGTCTGACACTGATGACTCCAAGTCTATTTTCGAGTTTTCGATATGATATTTTGAATGCTTTGCTATAATACAAATAGCTTATTTTATCAATAAAAAAAATTGATTTCAATCATTTTCTTGAAATTAGTACCCGTGCCAAGTTCCCCATAGTATGGGGCAATTGGGACCAAAAACAAGTTTTGGAAAACTGCATTCTTTTTGGTTTTATAGTACAGTAAAAACCTGAAATTGTTATATGACGAAATCAGATGATTAAACTAGTTGTTCTAAAAAAATAGAATTTTTAGGCTCAACGAATATTTTTCAAAAGGCGTCCCACATTCCCCCACTGAGGACTGAGAGATCCTAAAGAAATCAATTGCTAAATTAAAAAGGAAAATGATTGCTATAAATACCTATGCTTTTCCGCCTAATTTTTATGACTATTGGGCAAAACTGGACTGCTAACTCCACTTCAGACCCCTTAAACAAATATAGAAGACCGTTTTGCGTTATATCTTATAGTTTTAGAGAGGACGCTGTGCAAGTTGTATTCTTTCATTACCCCTACCGTAACAGTGTTTTCTGAAGAAGTATCAGAAATATCGGAAAACAATTATCAGCCTTCCATGGAGCAGCGTCTGGTGTAATGTAAGTAAAATTTTGAACTTCGTATTCAAGCAGAACCAAAAGTAGTATAGGAGATTCTGCTGATTGTGAGTCAAATACTGAAAAGTTTTTATATCTGTAATCTCTTTATGTTTATGTATTAGTTTTATAGAAAATGCATGCACAGAGACACAGATAGAAGGGTGGTCGGACGTACTAAGAGATCTCAAGGATAATTAGCACCAATTATTGCATCTACAGTTATTAATATTAATTTAATATAGATATGTAACCATCATGAGACTTTAATGTTCGTAGCTGGTAGCAATTTGCATGCTTCTTGTCTCATCCGGCTTAAACCGGAACTTAAAACAACACCTATTCTTAGATATTTTCTGAAGAGATAGCAGAGATATCGGAAAACAGATATCAGCCTTCGATTTAGCATCGTTTGGCCAGCCAGGTTTTGAAATTCTGTATTTATCTAAATACTTTAAGGGGAAACCTAAAATATACTAGACAAGATTTTGTTAATTGTGGGCGGAAAAGCTTTTTTTTCTGATAGATATCCCTAATATTTTCATAGAAAATGTAGGTACAGACAGATGTACAGTGTACGTACGTCCGGACAGACAGACGGACAAACCAAACTAAGGGAATCTAAAGAAATTAAATTAAAACCAATTATGTCATTAGAATTGTAGATATTAATGAAATAGAGAAATTTATCTTTAATGAGGTTTTAATTCTCATGGCTGGTGGAATTTTCATGCTTCTGGCCTCTTCCGGTTGAAACCAGAAAAGCGGATCTTAAAATGTTTGTATTTTTGGAATAATTGTAGAATGGAAAAGGAAAATGGTTGATTCTGTCGATTCAATTTATTAATAGCCTTGGTTAGTTTCGGTCGTGACCGGAAGTGGAACACCTTGCTCACAATACTCCAGACCCTGCTGATTTGAATACTAAAAACCGTTTTCTGAAATCCTTCTAGTTCTAGCAAACTTTCATCCCTCCATTCCATCATTTGTCACAGCGTGTTAATTATAAGAGATATCGGAAAACGATTGTCAGTCTTCCATTCAGCAGCGTCTGGTGTAATGACTGTATGGTTTAAACCTACTACATTAACCCGAAAATGTGAATGTGAAACCCGAAGCTGAAAGTTGCATTGGAAACCAGAGTTTGCTGGATTATGAGTCAAATATTGTAACTTTTTTTCTGATATCTCTTATCTATAGTTTCATAGAAAATGCATGTACAGACCAATAGATAGAAGAGCGGGTGACCGGATGAAGAAAGATTATCTATTTTCGGAAAATTGTTGAATAGAACGGAAAATGCTTCATTCTAAAAACTTACGTTTTTTGTTTCAATTTTGATTCATTAATAGTATAAGTAAGTTCCGGGCACTACCGAAAGTTGAAAACCTAGCTCACAAAACACAATACCTTGCTATGCTAAATCAAATACTGAAAACCGTTTTTCGATTACTCTTATATATTCCTTCTATTCCACTGTTCGTCACAGTTTTTTTTCGAAAACTATAAGAGATAGTAGAAAATGGCTGTCAGCATTGGATGCATCAAGTGCAATGTCAACAATATCTCCAAATTCTCCATCCATCCGGAAATTGAAAAGAAGCCATTTTGTACCTTTATGGTATATCTTTTATAGTTTTACAGAACAGACGGATAGACGGTAGGATAGAAACATTCACCAACTTACTGAGAGATCCCAAATGTTGCAAAATTACTACCAATAATTTTATCAGATGTTATTGATATGTATTAATAAAATCAAATTTAAAGAAAAGGAAAGAATAAGGAAAGAAAGGTGACAATTGTCAGCTCTGACCTGACAACTCTATAGACACTGTTTCCAGTACCACCAAGCCCCCCTCCAAATATATCTACATCCAGTCCTACTACTGAGGTCAACTCAAAACAAAAATCAACACACAAACTCCAACCGAAAAATGATCCTTGTGATACCAAAAAGTAGAGAAGCAACGCCGAGAGTTTGAAAATGTTTGGACCACGCTTTCTCATTTTTGCTCTGTCGTTTGTACCCTAGCAAACTTTAGCATCCCGCCTATTCACCGAAGGGAGTTGTCCGGGTGATAAGGTATTTCGTTAGCAGACGCGTCAAAAGGACGACGCGCACACAATTAATGAGGAGCCTTTCAAGTCTTCCGCGCTTCTTCTCACAACTGCGGACATATTTCATGCAACATTATAGAGAGGAAGCAATAAAACCATGTAAACAGATACCCAATGCTAGCCAAAACTAACCCCTACATCGAGGGCGGTAATTAAAGAAATTAAATACTGAAACCTTAAACACTGGCGATATTAAAAATGTTTGCTTGGTAAGGATCCGAATGGAAGACGTAAGACAATCACTCCCGCATTGGGCGTCAAGCGGAGGGTAAAGTGAGGGTTGCAAGGAAGCCGAAAGAAATGCTTTACGAGGACACTAACTGTTCACGGTCAGCGTCGAATTGCAGGTTAAATCGGGAAACGATCCGTGTTCGACATTGTGGCGCATTAACGCCTTGTGTTTATGGTTATTGTTATGCTTCGACTTTTTCATGTGATTGCTGGTTTAATTTGCTACGCCACGGTCTTAATTGCCGGCGTCGTTGACTTGCCGTTATTACTTCAGCATCGTTGATTTTTATTAGTTTTAATTACTCTCTTGGCGCCAGCGGCATCTCCGATTGATGCACTTGAGAATTTCCGGCTTGGAATTCAAGTCCTTACATGTCTTCAATTAGAAATCAATAGTTACAACATTATATTTATAATATATACAATTACAACAATATAATTTGATTCGTCTGTGACATCCGGTCTCTTGATATTGAACCGACGGTTCGATTTTCGAGGCAAGAAGTTTACATCAATGTCCTTACATTTACAGTATAGTGGATTATAAATAGCAATAATAAACATCTTAGGCTAGGAGTTACCATACCATCTATTAGACATCCATCCATAATTTAATTATAATTATAAGTACAATTATAATTTAATTACTGAATTACGTTGAATCGATGATACTTTTAGAATTTCTTGTCATAAAATGCACATTAATATCAGTAACGCTTTCTGGTTACCTACGTTAATAAGGAAATGTCTTTAAGTAATGGGACGGTGAAGTTTATTACGTTTATTTCGCGCACTCTAAATCACTTGATGATTCCCAGTGACCTGGAAGGTTCAGTAAGGTCTCCACACGTCTACCTGCCGATTGTTGGCCCTGGAGTTCTTTTCCGAGGAAGTGACGACCTCTTTGTGCTTAATTAAAGTGAGCGGCGCTTTGCGACTTCGGTGTATCGTGAGATTGACACCCTCTTCTCGGGACTTGCGAAGGGGTTCAGCACATGGTTGGCTCTGTGACGCGATTTTTTCCGCAGGGGCGGATTTCTCAAGCGTTGGAGTCTTCTCCTCACGCTTGCTGGATGGATTTGAGTCAACAGTTGGAAGAGTATTGGTATCGGATGGCCTCTCGTTACTTGTTGAATCGTCGACGTCTAGTTCCATGTTGCCGGAGCTGTCGGGGTTCTGCGGCGAGGAACTGCGCGCGAGCGGATGTCGCAGGCTCATCCACGTGGATAGTTCCTGCGGGTAGAATTGGGAGTATAGCCACTGTCCCGGCGGTGGGAGGAGTGGAGCGTTGAGAAAAAGACTCGCGGCGAGCGCGTTGTTGAAGAGATGGTTTCCGTGCAGTGGCGGGGCCACTCCGGGAAACGCCGGAGGCGGTTGAGGCGATGGCGTAGGGGATGCTGTCACGGAGATGTCGTCTTCAGCCGGTGATAAGGGTGCTGTTGTGAGGAGGCCTACTTGAGTAGGTGATGATTTTGGAGAGGTGGTGCTATGTGCTGTACTACAGTTGATAGAGATGGGGCCTAGGGAAGTAGACGTCGGTTCTAGAAAAGGTTGCAATTGTTAATAGTCTTGTTAATACAGAAAATGTGGGTCCTTACCGTTTGCTATCCTAGGTGATGTATTCACGGGACGATCCAATGCAGCAAACATGTGCGGCGGAAAATGCGGATGGTGATGCGCAACAAAGGGACCACCTGGATACGGATGTCGTGCGCCCAGCATCGCCCAATCGGGGTGGTGGCCTGGCAGTCCAGCGAGATGGTGGGCAATGCCTAAAATTAAATCCAAGTAGATAAAAATCAATAATTTCTAGCACACATCTTCCGCGCTAGTATTACGTCTACTTTATTAAGACAGATCTCTGAGCGTGTGAACATGCGAACGTGTTAGTTGACTATCCAGACTAGACAGAGAGAAGACCGGTTACGCGGAGCAGCAAGAGAGACGGCTACAGTTTGGCGAAAACACGATCTCAGTGTCGACGACGTCGCTGGCGGCGACGGTGGCGGTAGCGGCGGCCTCGGCGGTGGTGGCAGCGGTGGCGGCGGCTGCAAAGGCGAACGGCATACGTATATGATATTGCAGTAAGTCAGGCGATTATTCAACTCGGTGCCGGCGAGGAAAATCAGGTACGAACGAAAGGGTTTACTCTAAGACATCCCATTGGTCGGGAGGGGCTGCCTCAAACCTCATTGGCGCGCCGCAAGGACCTTTACTATCAAGATCTATACCCAGGCGGTCGAGAACATTGCAGGCAAATATCAAGGACCTCGAGACACACTTACGGGAAACAATGCGGAGATATGAAATGCCGCGCGACGACGACGAAATGTTTACCACCACCATACGCCAGGCCATCGCCAACGAAACGTTTCCGCAATTTCTACACAAATGCTCCGCATGCTTCGTTTTTCTCGCTGCCAGTGCATACATATGTGTATGTGTTTGTGTGAGTGCGCAAGTGTGTGATCCACACAATGGGCCACACGTTTCACATCCTCTCCGAGCGCATTTTTTATGTATGTATCATTTTTTCTTTGCTTTCTTCGCTTTTCTTTGCTTGCATCATTCGTCTTAGCGCTCGCCTTGCTGAAAACGAGCAGATTTTGCATCTGGCAAAGCAAGTCTGCTTCCACATATTACTCTGCATATCAAAAAGCTATTAGAGTAAAATGGGGGAACGTGGGCCTTTGCTAAATCTTTCGTTTTTTTAACTAGTTATTTTGAGAAATATATTATAGGCGTGCAGGACGGTATTTAATGCAAGTACACAAAATTTACTCATCATTATTATCATGTCTAAACATAATTGAGAATAAAAAGCCTCGTTCAGCTTTCGATACTTTTTTTAAAGCTTTCTTATAATAAAAGTTATCAATATTGCAATTCCGCTTTATTCGACTAATAATAAGTTTATTTTACCAATAAAAAAAATTACTGTTATTGATTTCTTCCTTGAACTTAGATGGATTTATTGGGTTGGCCCACTGTCCCCACAGCCCGGATCGTTATCTCTGTAGGGGCATTTGAGCAAAAAACACATCTTGAAAAATTGTGTTATTTTTGGATAGCGTAAAAGAGGGGAGTAATAAATATTTTTAAAAGACTGGCCCGTTTACCATGTAAAAAACTAGGATAACAATTCCCCTTTGTTCAACTAGTTTATTTTATCAATAAAAATATCCACCAACCCGACTAGAAAACATATTTTAGAAAATTGGCTTCATGCTAGTTTATTGATTTAATGAAAAATCTTAAATTTTGTACGATGAAGAGAGATTAACCAACGTAGTTATTCTAAGAAAAAATTGAATAAAGACTAAAAACGAGGAGGCGATACATATTTTTCAAAAAGTGGCCTGTGTTTCCCCATTTCAATATACATAAAAAAATAAGAGAACAATTCCTGTTCAATCAACTAAGTTTATTAATTAAAAAAATATTTTAACTGATTTCTATGAAATTACACTGATTTCATTAAGTGGCTCGTCTTCTCTTTAACTTGTTGTGGAAAAAACACGTTTTGCAAAATTATGTTATTTTTGGTTCTCTTGTATAGTAAAAAATATAAATTTTTTATATGATGAAAGGAGATAGAAAAGATAGATTATAAAAAAATAGGTGAATAATTCTTGTTTGTTCAAATATGTAAGTTTATTTGACGAAGAAAAAAATATGTCAATTGATTTCCTAAAAATGAGTCCAATTCAATTGAGTGGTCCACTAACTCCGCTACTAGTCATTTTCCTAAAATGACTTTATTTCAGTTTTATTGTATAGTGAAAATGTTATAAAATAGACAAACTAGTTATTCTAAAAAAATGCAATTCTGGACTTAAAACAAGAAGGTGAGAAATATTTTTTAAAGTTTTCCAACTTTAATCTATAGGGTAAACAATTCTTTTTAACTAACTTTATTTCATCAATAAAAAATGCACAATTATTGATTTCCTTGAAATTAGACTCATTTAATGAGGTGGTCCATTGTCCCTACTACCCGTCCCGCCTTTCCTGTAGTTTTGGGTATGTGGGCCACGACACGATTTGAAAAGTGGCGTTATTTTCGGATTTGTTTTATGATACAAAAAAACTAATTTTCAGGCTTAAAAAAATATTATGTGTATGTGTTCTCCAATGAGGATGTTACTACATCTTCATCGTAGTGTGGGGCAAATTGGATAGAAAACCCGTTTCAGAAAATTGCGTTAATGTCGGTTTTATTTTATACTGAAAAGTTTTGTATGAGGTGATAAATATTTTTCAATGTGTGACCCGCCTTTCCCGTTTTACTCATTGGTTTACAATAGACGAACAATTCCTTTTCATTCAAAGATCAAAGAAGTTTATTTTATCAATAAATCTTTAAATTTAGGTTAATATCATTAGGTGTCCCGCTGTCCCTAAATTGGCACATACAAACACGTTTTAGAAAACTGCATTATTTTCTGTTTTGTATTTGATACAATTACATTTCTGAAATTTGTGTAAGCTGAAAAGAGATAGAGATAAATATTCTTAAAAAGCAGTCCATGTTCCCCCATTATACCCTATATCTTTGTAACGCGTAAGTCGAGAGTGAATTGAATGCGGAAGACCGACTGAATATTGTTTTGGGGAAATATGAGATTATAGAGATTATTATACAGTCTTGAAGCCGTAGAATTGTCTAATTCGCTTCCTGCACTGTCTGTTTGTTGACGATAATACTTTTAAGTCCTTTATTATGCAAATGATCCCTGAAAAATGTTCGATTCGTAAAAAAGCGCGCAGTCGCTTGAATTGGAAATCTCCGCTTCCGCTACTTACAACGTCTCCTGTCTTGTCGAAACTTGTCTCCTTCCTGCAGGTCCTTGATTAATTATTGAGGCTATTGTATATTGATGATGAGCGTTTAAGGGGGATGAATCTTGTTGGCGCCGTTGTACGCGTAATACTCGAGGGGCGCGCGCTCCGCGAGAAAAACGACAAGGACGAGGAAAAAATGAACGACTGCGCCAGATATAAACTGAAAGTAAATAGGGCAATTTAGGGCGCTCGTTGGCGACGACGGTTGCTGCCGCCGGAGGGTCGGATGTCGAAAATTTAGTGCGATTCTCGCGCAATTAAAGTAGCCCTTAAAGATAAGATCCTTCGCGACTGGGGCGTAAAACAACATTCCCCAACAACTCAGTTTTTTGATGCCGAGCCTCCGAAAAAGTCGAGGGAGCGGCAAACTTCGTTACGAGGCGTTCACGACGCGAGCGGAAAAACTTCGTTAAGCCACTTCATGTTAACAATAGCGGGGATTTGGCGTCGTCGAGGTATTTGCTTAATTTGCGCAAGACGCCGATGGAAAATGATGCGCTGACAGGATGAACCGCTGTAAACACGCTCATTTCCAATTGGGATATTTGCGAGATATTTCTGAACGTAAATCAATACCGTGCTGTTGTGGCAGTGAGTGAAAATATTTAATTAAGGCGCGCAAAGTGTCTCAAAGTGTCTGACGGCGGCGATGTGTGAGCGCCGGCGCGCTGTAAGAAGAGATACCCTCAAAGTTGAAATAATGAGGGAGCGCGTTTTGCTCTCGGGGTGTTAGGCGGCTCCGGCGGTGTCGTAATATGGGGGCGGTGTGGCATTTATCTTTGCAAGGGTTTAAGCTCTGAGGTGTTGGCCTGATGATTATTCACCCCTTCCACCTGCCTTCGCCGTGCTAAATGCGCCTTCTACTAAACGGGGTTAAGACTAATGCCACCTCGGCATTAAAGGGTTTCAAGAACCCTGGCACGCCAGCAGCGATAAAACACCACCGCTCCACAATGCTCCGCCACCCTCAAAGGGTGCTGAAGAGCTTATTACTATCATAACATTTGTAGGAATCATTAAATATCCTATTTTATTATTACGAGATACTAATTATTTCGGATTCGAATGGGATTTGGCCCTGTTTTTCATGTGTCATCCGTCGAAACATGTCGAAGGAAGGGAAATGAAGGAAGTGAGTATCATTGTGTGATGAGGAGCTACAAAGGTGAAATCCCTTAGCACACCAGCTTAGTCTCACCAGTCGCGGACGCGTCAGAAATGCCGTCGAGAAAGAGAATGCATTAGGGAAATGCGGAAATGGCAAGGGATAAGTCTCGCTGATGGCGATGATGGTACGCGGCAGTCGTCTTAAGACGTGAATATATCTGGGGCATTAGTTTAACTAAATCTAACTGAAGATGGGGTTACGCATTTACGACTGTAATGAATAATTTTACAGCTCGTTACTGCAAGCGCGCCTCGCAGCCCTAAGTTCGCGTAAGCCTCAACGTGTCCGTATGCTAATGCGGCGAGGTCTTAGACACAGGCGGTGCGCTTCCCGGCATTATTTTCGGACAATTTCGTCCTTGATGTCCGCATTTCTTGTGTGCGGCGGGCAAGTCCTAGCGTCACTGCCAGCTGCCGCCACTGCGGGCACGAACTACACTCGGCGCACTCAGATAACTTTGTTATAACTCAATTATACGCTTTGACACCTCCGCGCGAGCTTTTGCATTCGTAGGTCTTGTTCGTCGATGTCTAATGCATGCTGTCGCGTGGGGCACTTAAGCTCTCAACGAAGATGGAATTTCGAATGTCTTAGGATCACTAGATTGGTGAAGTCTTATAGTATAACTGGCTATAATAGCAACACTGATTTTTTTCCGAAAAGTTCTAGTGATTACGCCGTGGGATCACGGGGGTAAATATTATACAGGATGGGCCATCTTAATTTTCTGCTTTCCAATATGCGTGATTGAGTTGGTTAGTTGGCGTGACAGTGGACCGCTAGAGTTCTCTTTTGAGAGAGGAGACTTTAAAGTTTTACTGTGGAACAGTTCACTCCCCATCATGCATTGGAACGGTTCTGATTTCTACAGTGATTTTTCTTGTGCTGTGTTTATTAAATGATATTCAGAGGCAATTTATTGAACCGGAAGTGAATTGCTTTGTGATTGAATACGTTTAGATAACCTCTAAGTACGACAAAATGAAGAACTGAGAACATTGAAGCACTAATATTGCAGCAATACTTTGCAATCTCACGATTTGTCTCCTTGTGATTAATTTTGACGTGAATATGTCTATGTTTTTGGTTTACATGGGGGGTAAATCTAAAAAAACGAGTGTGGAAACCGTTTGGTATTATAGCTCAGAAAATACTCCTCGGATCTAAACGTAAATTGAACCATTACATACGTGAAGGTTCAAAGAAATCATTACGCGTAATTAGAATGCTGACACATCGCGCCTTGTGGAAGCAGAAGCGCCGTCATTTTGATGATATTTTGCAGCATATTGAAATTTGTATTTGCTATACCTTTTGACTCAGAGAAGGTAAGACTTCCGGGATAGTTTAAAACCATAGCTTTCGTAAAAATCTATCTATTGTCCATAAAATTTTAGTTTAAAATGGTGACAGTGATTTTTATCAGGTGTTAGAATGAAAGAAATTAACAAACATTTTTCGCAACGCAGTATAACTCTAGATTTACCTGAGACGAAACTAATTTGAGAAGTAATTTCATAATCTACCTTAGATTACCTTGAGAAGCATAGTGGGTTTGGAAAATATTCATTATTGTAGATTTTGTGAACATTCGATGTGAAATTTTTACTGTATTGTCGCTAAATATAGGGCAATTCATTCGTATCAACTGTAAATATTAACATATACATATATCATAATTTGTTGATAATTTATAATCCATCATCCTGACGTATTCATGTTAAATTCACGGCTGTATCATTGATATAGCCAAACCGGCTTTTTACAGGGATTTTTGAAATCCCATGCTTATGAGAACCGTCCAAGCACACTTTCAAATTTAAAGAACAAGATCTAGGAAGAAATCGACATAACGCGTCTTTAATTTGCAAATAATAAGAAATAACAGTAAAAACTATCTATATCAAAACTTTATTCAAGAACCTACATTATAAGAAGGAAATACAATTTTTCTGGCTGATGCAATATGTTTTCTTGCGCTTTCAAAACAGGTCTGAAAAATCCCTGATCAACCTTTGAAACTTTCTTGGTATCGTTCAGATACTATTCAGCACTATTATATTATTAATTTAGGAATGAATCTTCATAGCCTATCTAAATAAATACGTTTTATTTTAATTAGAGGATTTGGGAAATATATATTTCCCTCTAATTAATATTAATTTTGTAGACTTACAAATAATAAACATTTAAAAGGTTTTTTGCTTTTTTGTCAGAAAATGAGGAGGAAATTGATCATTTCACTTATAAACATCAACTAATTGAAAGACCCCATATAGTAAAATGGGGGAACGTGGGACGCCTTTTGAAAAATATTCGTCACTACTTTAAGTCTAAACATTCTAATTTTTTTAGAATAACTAGTTTAACCATCTGACTTCATCATTTTTTTAATATATAATATCAAGTTTGAAAGAAGTTTTGTAGGTACCTTTTAACATTATAATTAACATTATAATTTTCATACTCCCATATTTCCCATAGACGATTGTTAATCTGTGGTAGTTCAAAGGTTAGAGCCTTATACCGACAATATAGTTGTCTGCGGTTCGATTCCCAGCTACAGAATGTCTTTTCATTAATAATTTGAAACCAATTAATTTTGGAGTATGAAATTTCATTAATTATAATATTTTGTTAATACAATGAAACCCAAAGTAATGCAATTTTCTAAAACATTTTTTTGTCCCAATTACCCCATACTGTGGGTAACTTGGAAGTAAATCAGTGTAATTTCAAGGAAATGAATGTAATATTTTATTGATAAAATAAGCATTGTTGAATAATGAGGAGCTGTAATATTACTATTTTTATTACAGCAAAGCATTAAAAAAATATAATATCGAAAATTCTAGAAGTAGACTTGCAGTCACCGGTGCCAAGATAACCTTGAAAGTCGCCACACACCTAAATACATGCGATGGACGCTTCTGCAACGCAGTGGCCTACTTTCGACCGGAATGAGAGATGTAGATTTTTATCACCAGATCTCATGAAGGGATGTGATAACATGATTAAAATCTCTTGGGATAACATCAGGAGACTTGAAACTACATTGATCATTCAACATCGCAATAAGTGTTAAGTTATTATTGCTGTAGCAGAATTGTACGTTGCGCAGTAATAATTATTGTGAATTTTTTCAAATCAACCAGGTGAAGGAAACAAAAGATATAGCGACTGTCCCACGTTTCCCTTATGTCCGTGTTCCCCCATCTTACTCTATAGATTATCAAAAGTTTATTATCAGAATTATCAGAAAATGAGGAGAAAATTGTTCATATCACTCCCAAACATCAATTAATTGAAATTCCCCAAATGTAGTGCTTTGGGGTTAGAAGGTCCTTAGTAAAAATAGTTTTAGAGAATATTACTCCCTAGAAGAGTACAGTATATTATATCTTGAATTCATCATCTCTTCATGTGTGTTCTTTCGTCGTGTTTTTCAGATCTGATAGACTACCAGGTCAGGGAGCGCAGCAGGAGGGTATCCATGGTGTAAATTTAAGATTTAACAAGGGAGGGCCACCAAACAAGGGTAGCAAGGGTAGTAGCTCAAGCTCTCACCCCATTCGCATTAAATGTAGCAGGCTCTGACTGCGTGGCGCAGCACATGTAATCAGTGAACGCGTGCGTCGGACACCTAACTAATGACTGCGTTCCTTTAGCAAATTGCCGAACATTCGTGCAAGCAGCAGCTAAATCCCTGCATGGTCCAGATGCTCCATATTCAATCTGTGCTTGCAATCGAAGATTCTTTCAATATTTGATGTGTTCACTCATGCAGACTCACGCAGCCTCATCTAGAACTCATCCCGCAGCAACGGCAGTAAAAGGCTACTGACAGCGCCACCTCCAATAGAATACTGGAAATAGTGGAAAAGAGTCGCGCTTTCCGCATTGCTCGCACGGCTCACCGCACTCGCGAATTCACACCTCGCCGAATTAGAACGCTGCGGTTCATCATCGAAAAATGAGTCGAAAGCTCCGCAGCGCGCCAATTAGGCTCGCACGCTCAAGGGGGCAAAATATTCCTATTCTAGAGGATTCATAATTAGTTTAATTGGTAATTAGCGATTAATGCGCTTGCAGCTGCTACGCATCGCTAATTAATCTCGACGTACACAAACCGGCGCACAAAGTCACATTCGATTTCCACCGCGCCCCAGCAAATAATAATCGCGTCGTTACGCAGTTACCGCACGACTGCAGCAATTGCGCATCGCCGTAATAAGATGATCACGATGTGCGAGTCTTTATCAGTCGGACGCGAATTCCGCGGGCATATAACCAACACCGCCATCCACCATTCCCCAGCACGCCGCCCGCCGTGGTTCAATCTGACGATCCGTTTTTAGTCACCATAGAAACGGACACTCGAACACAACTGCGCCGGCGAAAGGGGCAATCGGAGGCGTAAGTGTGGCCCCCGGGGGGAGGCTGGAGCGCTGCCGTCGACGAACCAATGGAATATAATCCGCTTATGTTGGATTATGTACAATAATAGGGTCAAATATTGCGCAAATTGGAATCGTTCAACGATCGACTAATGCAGATCATTCATCTCATCATAGAGGCTATCAAACTCTCCATGTGTGGCCACCGCCATTGTGTTTATTATATATTCCGTGATTATTATATATAGTATATATACGTACCACTCAGTTTAAAAGGTAGACTGCCTGTTAAAGGGTCTGGGCCGAAAGTACGAGGTCCAAATGGAAAGTGGTGGAAAGTCTGTCGCGTTTTGGAACGTGGTTCTCGAGGCCCATCCACAGTCACTTTAATTGCCTTGTTGTAGGTGCAAACCTGGGGCGGCGATGTGGACATTATAATGGTCAGTGTGAAGCTTTTGCCTGCAAAGAAAACCAATTGAATCATTTATTACAGAAACCATGAAAAAATGAAATTATTGGCAAACCTTAGTCCTTAGTTTTTCAATCGGTTTTATTAGGCTTGAAATTTTCGTTTATAACGGTATTCTACAGACTGTTTTGTGTTCATAGAGTTTCGTTTCCATATTTTAGTATTTTTACAGAGTTTTAGTTTATAGTTAATGGCTTGATATTGTCCAATTTCAGAAAAGAAGTAGTTACTGATAGATCCATTCGCTTTCATTCATTTGTAGGGGGAGACTGGGTACAATTGAAACCAACGGTTAAAACACTTTGAATATCTCGGTAACCGTTTGCGGGGCAGGGGGTCACCATGAGGAAAAAATCGCAAAAGGCGTGTGCGAACAAAAATATCAATGTTGTTTCGCTCGCTGGACAGTTTTGTTGCTTTTAGAGACCTACATTGTTTTTTTTTTCAGTTAAAAGTAAGTTTTTTCATTCCTTTTTCGATTTATTTCGTTTGTATTATAGGGACGTTATTGTTTGTGTGTTTATGGTTAACCTGAACCTTAGTATACCGGGACTAATTTCTACATCTCATTGTTGTAATAAAAATTATAAGGGGTTTTTATTTAATGTATGCCTTGGGTACAGTTGAAACAATTTTAGTGGGGTTGATCAACTATATAACTTCTTTTTGGAGGCTTCTAGATGCCAAAAGTATACGTAAGGATAACCGAGAAGGGCCAAATATCTCTGTCCTAATTTAGTGACGCTTATAAAGGGATCAAAGCAGGAAATTCTTTCAGAAAATCAAGGAAGAAATTTCTTCTTCGATACATTCGGAAGCAAGATGAATAAAGTGCGGAAAATTGTGTTATGGGATATAATCCCCATAACCACATGAACAAAATGTCGTGTAAATAAACTTTCAGAGATTGATCAGGGATTTTTCTGAGTATATTGATATCGGAAACCTAGGATCCTTGATGGCTCGTTACGGAGTTATTGCACTTCCTTGTTGTGTAGTAAAGTATTTATGTGGAATTGTGCAATTACAGAACAACAAAACAGAAAAATTAAGCAAAGAAGCATCGGAGACCTTACGTTCCCTATATCAAAATACTTACAACCCTGATCATCTGCTGAAAGTTTGTTGGTAGAGTTCTGTTTCACCCTGTATATTTATAGTAATTGTGATTCTAATTAGATTTTGTAATATTCTACCCCTTAAAACATCTATGAAAATAGGTTTTACAAATTTAATTCATTTGCTGCAATTGACTCCAATTGATGTTTCAACCGTCCTTGAGTTGGGGGCGGTTGTAACAAATCGGATCTTTTTTGTTTAAATTGTACTACTGTAAAAATATTACAGTTACAACTGAACCCACACGCCTCATTGACAGATAAATGCTTGCTCTTTCATTTACTGCAAGTTTTGTATTATTAGAATAATAAATAGAAAGTTATGATTGAAATAAGTGAAATTTCCCACTGTTGTTTCATAACTTATATTCAATATCTTTATCAATCTCAAAGTTTCAATTCGAATTACATAAACAATACTACACATATTGCGATATGCAATAATGTTGCCATTTCTTCAATAATTAAAACTGGTTTGAAAGGTAGAAATAAATTTTTGTTGAACAACACTACTTCTCTCAATAATTTTAATTATAATTCACTTATCTTAACAAAAGCTTTCAATTAGTGATTTTTAAGAAGAATGGATAAATAGTAGCTTTTAAAGTTAATAAATATATTAATTTCATTTAAGCAATTAAGATGCTTCGAATATAAATGAAAAAAATTGAATTTATCCATTAAATTGTGATATTTGTATTATATATACTATATATCGGCTAAACGGCAGAAAAAGATCAACTATAATAAAAGAACATTATAGCACACATGCTACAAATTAATCATAATTATTCTCCGAATAAACATTTAATTTTAGATTCAATGGTTTCTGAGCATTTACTTGTTTATTTGGAGACTATTATTATTACTAGGACAGAACTAGGTGCCTTCTTTGGAATATTAAAACCGATTTTATAAATATACATTTTATAAAATATATCTTAAAGGAATTAACCCACAATTCGTGTTTACGGAAATTTCTCCGCGTTGTCAAGTGCTGGTTCTAAGAAGTGCTCGCATCAATTGCAATGGTTCTTATAACCATCCCTCTACCAGCTCTCCCCCCATTCCCATCCTATATATCATCCCTTCCTTCCTTTTCCTTTACCACACTGCTCCATTTTTTGACCCTCCCTCTTTCTTCCCCTTTATCCCTCTCTCACTCCACTCGTCCACCACCCCCGCCACCCAGTACTATGAATATGTGGCATATTTATTGCTATTACTTGCAATTTCAAAAACAGTCGATTTTAATTGTTTTTTAGCATTAGTATGGTTAGGATACTTCTTCGTTTGACTATCCTTAATTGGGATATTTGCTTCACCTCCTTGGTTCTATTGCTTTCGAATACAATACTGTTCTTACAGTAAAGAAGTATCGATCCCTGGCTGTGGTTAAGATAAAAATATCCCTAGTTCTTTTTTCTTCATTGTTTACCTTTGTGAATATAAAATTAAATATTCAATTGCAATTATTTTATTGCAGACACACTAGTGTTACAGTTATGTCAATCTATTATTTATTATTACAGCGCGATAAGAAACATGAAATGATAAGAAGTTTTTTTAGTTTCCCAGAAATTGGAATAATGATTCTTAAATAGTTTTGGAAATAAACGATACAATTAATCATTACTAGGGATGAGAATAGTACTCTTTAAAAACCAATTATCTTTCCTATCT
The DNA here is from genome assembly GCA_025400035.1 of Tetradonia laticeps. Lineage (NCBI taxonomy): Eukaryota > Metazoa > Arthropoda > Insecta > Coleoptera > Staphylinidae > Tetradonia > Tetradonia laticeps. The sequence continues at coordinate 409,506 of JAODVP010000001.1, forward strand.
GCCGATAGCTTCATTTACTTCTGGTGTAACACCGACATACACAAAATGATGTTTCTACGTCAAACGATGTTAACGTACATAGTTTATAATAAAGAATGTGTTTAACTCTTAAATTTCGATCAACTTGTTCCCCTATATTAAATGGCAGAACTTCTTTATTTCTGCAGTTGAGTAAACAAGAATACTTCAATGCATTTATCTTCTATACTAATATATAAAGTTGAAGAGTTTGTTTGTTTGAACCCTCTAATCTCAGAAACTACTGGTTCGAATTGAAAAATTTAGTGTTGAATAGACCATTTATCGAGGAAGACTTTAGGCTATATAACATCACGCTGCAACTATTAGGAGCGAAGAAATAACGGAAA
>JAODVP010000001.1:409973-432396 GCA_025400035.1 Tetradonia laticeps
CAGACGCGTGGTCGGCTCCTTTCTGAACGGTTGTATGCAGCGTTATTTGTTTTGCAATACAATATAGTTGTGTAATAATACTTGTTAAATACTATTTCATTTTGTTTTAAGGATAATTTTATATATAAAGATGGAGACTTCAACAGCGAAGCGTGGAGGGACCTGCTAGTAGCAAATATGTGTGTTTTTAACTTGGAAATGCACGCCCACAAATTTCGAATTCTACCTGCGCGCGGCGCGAGGGCATTATATTTTATAAACTTAAACCTGAAATTAACAGCAAATAACGAAGTAGATAGTGCAGTATGACACATCTAACCTAACCTAACCTGAGTTCTACAGTAAGGGAAGGCAAGGGAGCATTTAGGCGTCCTATTTCCAGAAATCTTTTTATATAAAAAAAAACGAATTTTGAAATAATTTTAAAAGGCTGAGAAAAACTTCGAAATATTCAGTCAATATTCACTAAACCCTGTTTTAAATTCAGAAAACATTTGTCTTGAAACGTGGTCAACAAAATATGCTCAAACATAAAATTCTCATCTCTAATCATTACGATCACACCTGGTTAACCTCAGCAGGTAATTAGAGCAGCAATATCATATGCAAGGCGAATTCAACACGGGTGCCATTCAAAAGCTCGAATTGAAATAATAAAAAAACGACGTTGGTATTGTTTCCCACTTGCTGCATTTCCTTCACCCTCACACTTTTTAGTCTTCGGTTAGCTGGCCGTTTGCACGCTTTTCGTTTGCATTTCGGTAAACTAGCGTTTTTTTGCGCCTGCACAGCCCCCTCGGCTGGTGAATAAAAAACGCATTAATATTTCCATTTGTAATCTCAACTCGAGCTCGTTTTCAATGTTTTTCAACTCACCGGGAGCGCTTCTCGTCTAGATCGGCGCGATAGAGACAAAAGCTGCCCGCCACAACTATTATATCGCACCGGGTGTGATTCATTACAAAATTTCGAAACTCAAAATTCAAATTTTCAGATTTTTACCTCTTTGTTTCCCACATTAATCCATATTAAGCCATACAAATTTCCAAAACGGATTTTGACTTTTACCACAACACCCTGTCTATATGAAACACTAAATAATGCATTTTGATGAGTGCAGAAACCAACGTATTTATGTTTCTCTGGTGGCGGCGGCCAGCTAAACCTAATATCTTGGTTTTGGTTGGGCAATCGCAAGAAAACCAAAGTTAATTTTACGGCGTCTGTCGGTTCGCCGCAGTTCGTTTTTACGAGCACTAACTGATGTGATATTAATGCTTCATCCTGCAATATTTTTCCAGGGATTAAATGTGGTATTGGCGTATTTGGAAGAGCGGCGAATGTAAACAGCCGACGGAGGTGCAAACGTTGCGGAGTGCTGAGGTCAGCCTGGTTTCAAACGAGGGGCGGCCAGGTCGAGTTGACCCGAAGGATAATTAAACAAGGTATCGCTACGATAGGGACCAAGAGGCGCTTAAGCACCGGTGTATACTGGACTATTTAAGTCGCGTAGTCACACGCGCCGGCTGAGGACGCTGTGTGGGGGGCGGCATTAATCTCGTGAATTATGTGCATTTGGTCGTTATTAATCCAGGATTTATTGATATCCTGTGAAAGTATATGAGGAGCCTGTTGGTACTTTACGACTGTATTTTTACTTTTGAGGCTTAGAGGGAAGCTGAGAGCTTTTTGAAAAATGTTTATCTTTATCATATAAAAAGTTTTGAATTTCCAGTATATACCAAAACTTGTTCCATCCTTACAAGTTCAAATAAATTGATAAAACTATTTTTTATATCTATTTATAAAGATTTAGTTAATTGAAAAAATTCTAAAGTTTTTAAAATAATCCGCTTCATTATATATGTTAAAAAGAGCGATCAATAGTGTTTAAAGACGATATTCTGTTGCCTTGTTTATCTTCTTTTATTGAAAATTTTGTCCTCTCTGTTATGCTCTTTTGAAAATGTTTCTATCATATTTACTTTTGAAGTAATTCTAGTTTAAAGTTATGTCAACACAAAATAGGAATTTAAATACTACTAAAATTCGAGAACTTCTAGCAGTGCAGAACTTTATACAAAATTTGTTCTCCTTTATATTTCTATTCAGAAAAATTATCTTTGTAGTTTTCCTTCCAAGTATTTCGCGTTTAAATTTAAATCAATAAGAAATAGAAAGTTTTTACTATTTTGGTCTAAATGGTTAAAGTAAATGAGTCACGTTATTAATCAATATCCTATATATATATGCAAAATGTCTTTCTCTGTACGTTAGTTTTTTGAAAATGTGTCTATCTATGTTAGTTTTCTAATAATTCGAATTTAAAGTTACAGAACTATGATGTTTCAAACTACCAAAATGTGAGGACATCTAGCGCTTAAATTGAAAAGACCTCAAAATCTAGTAGTAAAAGATTTTATACAAAATTTCAAGTAATTTGCATTTAAATTTAAATCAATACATCCCATTACGTTTGTTGCCATTACGTTTGAAGACTTCTACTGCGTAAAGGAAATCATCATATCCTATTTTATGCAAATGTTCTTCCTCTGTACGTTAGTTTTTTGAAAATGTGTCTATCATTATTAATTTTCTAGTAAATTGAGTTTAATGTTACAGAACACAAACAGTTTCTAATTACACACTAAAATTTAAGGACTTCTAGCGCCTAAATTAACAATAACTCAAAATCTATAAATATACTATGTTAAAACAAAATTTGCTCCTCTTTATATTTCTGTTTTAAAAATGATTCCATCTAAATTAGTTGACAAGTAATTTGTGTTTAAATGTATATCAATATTATGTTTGTTACTATTTACGTTTGAAGTTAATATAGTAGGAAATCATTCATTATCCTATTTTATACAAATGTTTGTCCTATTTAGATTAGTTTTTTTTTAATTTTGTGTTTATCGTTATTAGTTCTTTAGTAATACGAGTTTAAAGTTACATAATACCGACAAAGAAATTTCTAACTAGGTATATATGTACTAAAATTTAAGATCCTGTAGGACCTTAATTTAAAAATACCTGAAAATCTATCAATATACTATTCTATATAAACTTTCCTCCTCTATATATTTCTGTTTTAAAAATATTTCTATTTCAATTAGTTTTCAAGTAATTTGCGTTTAAATTTACATCAATATAAAGTAAGAAGCTTTTTGCTATTTACGTTGAGGACCTCTAGTGGCTAAAGTATATATTGTACGAAATCATTTAATATTATATTTTATACAAAATTTATTCCTCTTTACCATAGTTTTTTTTTAATTTGTCCATCTTCTTTAGTTTTCTAGTAATTCGAGTTTAAAGTTGCACAACACAAACTAAAAAGTTTCTATCTAATAAAATTTGAGGATCTCTAGCATTTAAACCAAAAATACCTAAAAATAAATTAATATACTGTTTTGTCAAAAATATTCTTCTTTATATATTACTTTTTCTATCTCCATTAGTTTTCGAGTAATTCAACCTTAAAGTTATGTTAGTGCTTAAGCCAAATATAGCTCAAAATCTAGCAATATACTATTTTATAGAAAATTTCTTCCTATATATATTTCTGTTTTAAAAATGTTTCTATCTAAATTAATTTTCAAGTAAGTCGCTTTTAAATTTACATCAACTTAAAATAAGAAGCTTTTTGCTATTTACTTTGAAGACCTTTATTGTCTAAAGTAAATATCGCAAGAAATTATTTAATATTCTATTTTATGTCAACTTTCTTCCTCTTTACGAAAGGTTTGTTTTATGTATTCATCTTCTTTAGTTTTCTTGTAATTCGAGTTTACAGTTGCACAACACAGTACAAAGTTTCCATCTACGAAAATTTGGCGATGTTTAGCGTTTAAACCAAAAATAAATTTTATAAAAAAATTCCCCTTCCATATAATTGTCTTTTAAAATTGTTTCTATCATTATTAGTTTTGGACTAATTTAAGTCATATCAACATATCTATGAAGTTTCTAACGACTAAATTTAGAGGACCTCTGCTCCTTAAACCAAAAATAACTCAAAATTTTGCAATATTCTATTTTATACAAAATTTGCTCCTCTTTATAGCTTAATTTTCAAAATGTTTCTATCATTATTAGTTTTTGAGGAATTCGAGTTTCAAGTTATACAAACATATCTATGAAGTTTCTATGCACTAAAATTTGAGGACCTCTAGCATTGAAATTAAGATTACCCCAAAATCCAGCAATATACTATCGTAGCCAAAATTTCCTCCTCGTTAGAGTTTAGTGTTAAAAATGTTACTATCATTATTAGTTTTTGAGGGCTTAGAGTTTAAAGTTATACGAACATATCTATGAAGTTTCTATCTACTAAATTATGAGGACCTCAAGCGTTTAAATTAAAAATACCCGAAAATCGACCAATATACTATATTACCCAAAATTTACTCCTCTTTATAGTTTAGTTTTAAAAACATTTCTATCATTATTAGTTTTTGTTTAATTCAAGCTCAAAGTTATACTGACATATCTATGAAGTTTCTATCTACTAAATTTGAGGACCTCAAGCGTTTAAATTAAAAATACCCCAAAATCTAGCAATATGCTATCTTACTCAAAATTTCCTCCTCTTTATAGTTTAGTTTTAAAAATGTTTCTATGATTATTAGTTTTTGAGGAATTCACGTTTATAGTTATATATTAAGGACTTCTAGCATTTAAATTAAAAATACCGCAAAATCTAGTAATATACTATTTTATACAAAATTTCCTCCGCTTTATAGCTTAGTTTTAAAAATGTTTCTATTATTATTAGTTTTTAAGTAATTCGAGTTTAAAGTTATACTAACATATCTATGAACTTTCCATCTACTAAAATTTGAGGACCTCCAGCGTTTAAATTAATAATACCGCAAAATCTAGCAATATATTTTCTGCAAAATTTCCAACTCTTTATATTTTTCTTGCAAAAATGATTCTATCTTATTATTTTTCGATAAAGTAACGTCAACAGAAAGTGTGAAGTTTATATCCACTAAAATTTGAAAACCTCTGGCGCTTAAACCAAAAGTACCTCAAAACCTGCCAATGTATTCTATTATAAAACATTTTCTCTTCTATATATTTGTGTTTTAAAAATGTTTTTATCTTCATTCGTTCTCGAGTAATTCAAGTTTAAAATTATATCAACAGAGTAGTACTGAAACCAAAAATACCTCAAAATCTACAATATACTATTTTATACAAGATTCCCTCCTCTTTATAACTTAGTTTTAAACATGTTTCTATCTTCATTAGTTTTCAAATAATTAAAGTTTAAAGTTATATCAGCATACCCATATAAAAAGCTTGTAAAATTTTAACGGCCTATATCGTACATCTCAAAAGCTGCCAATAATGTTAATATATGCAAGAATAATTATAAAAAGAAATTTGTGTGCCGTCACGGTGAATGTATTCCAATATATCAGACTAATTGTAAGATCGCTGAGCTTCGGAACAATACATCCCCTTTAATATTTATGGAACGCGATCTTTTTTAACATCAATTATGTATATATTATTTAATTGGCTTCAATATATGTAGAAAATAATTATGATATAAACGAATGAAAATTAACCGTCAACCATTGTGCAATTTGCGAGAACTAAGAAGGAATTTGGATATTTTTACACTAATAAAGAATTTGAAACATTTAGATTTTTTTCACGGCCCGTCTCACCCCGCCTTACTTTAATTTTGGAAAAAAAAATCCAAGCTAACACTAAAACTATCATAATTTCTGCTGTGAAAAATTGGTATTTGGCATTGCACTGATTGATCTATTGTCGTCGATAAACATTGCCGAAAATCCATCGACGCAAATTCACATTCGATGGCAGGGCAACGCATAAAATATTTTTCTATTTGCGAGAAGGATTATTTAAGCGTGCCTGTATATGTGTGAGTGTGTGTTGGGCAGAGACATTTTTTTGCAGCGCACTCAGTCGAAGCGTATTTAGCCATTTTGTATTATTCATTATTTATATGTTTGTTTAGTGCAGAGTTATACACAAACCGTTTGCATGTGTGTGTGGGTGTGTGGGTGTGTAGTAGTAGAAAAATTCAATCTCAACGTGCAAAATTGGAACGTCAGTGTCAGTGCAGGTCGAATTTTGTACATGCATTATGCTGAAATGCTGAAGCGCTGAGACGCTGAATTTTCTTCGACTTCGACTTCGTCTTCGTCTTCTTATTTCTTCCGGGTGGATGCGAGCCACTAGGAATCAAAGTAAGGCTACACTTAGAAAAAGCTAGAGCTTGACGTGGTGTGTGAAAGGAAATTTATGAACATCATATTGGGGCACACAATCTTCGCCTCTTTCGCAAGCATAACGTTTTTTAAGCTCGTTTTGCATGGTATGGAAAGTGGGTTGTGTTGTCGTAAAGGACCCTGACACATTATGAAAGCGCGCTGTATAATCCATCATTATCCTCGCCCCCAACGCGTCCCCTAACTGCTATCTTCGCCATCCCCATTTTCCGCCGTCTCCTTCGGCGCCTTCATTATCATTTTAAAATCAACAAGCAATTTTTCATTTTTACTCCAGTTTTTTGCCACCCTAGTTTTCAAACTCACACCCTCGTTTAAAACGACTTAAGCAGCATTTAATTAATGAAGTTAATTAATCGTCTCAACTGACCTCGGCCGCTGCGGCCCACGAAGCGCAGATCGTTGAATTTCGCCACTTGATTCTTCATGACTGCCGTGCAGTTCCTCAGCTCGGCGCAGTAGTTCTCGTCATTTCCGGCGCGCACGGTGACCAACGTCCCGTCGCCGACGTCCCCCAATGCGACCACCTTGAACGCCACCGGCAGCGTCTTGTTGGAGCGCCAGTGAGGCGGCAGCACAGTGCACACCACATGCGGACTACCCGTGCGGACCAACTCGCCGGGATGTTCCGACAGCAGACCATCCAAGGTCCGCTCCGCGAGCATCTCCGTGGTCAATCCGGCGAAGTTATTGCGATCGTAGTGACTTCCAGTCGTGGAACTGACTTCACTGGCGAGATGCATTGTGTTTCCGCACGGCTCGTCCCTCACGAAAATCACATCTTCCACGTGAAAGTCAACAACACTAGTGTGCACTTAAAGAACTAGGGGCGCGGAGGAATGTCGGGCCGTAACGCGAAACCAATGGACCACAAAAGTCTTTTGATCTGGTGTCTAGGACGATTTTTCTTTCGCGCGCACAGACCGGAAATCAAAGCGACAATTTGACGAATGTTCCCTTGACTTCTTTTTACTTGCCGAGACGTGCAGGACCGCGCACTTCACTCCTCCACCAAACAAACACCAAAGAAATGCGCTTTTTCACTTTCGCTGTTCTGCTCGCTGTGCACAACGCGGTGGCGCGGCGTGGACTGAAACAACAAGAAAAGAAATCGAATTAATTATAGCGACAGAAATACTAGCGCAGTATGAATTTTTTTCATTCGCACATGGCCGACACACGCCGGAGATATGATGAAAAATCAGGCCGGCTGTGATTTTACCGGGTAATGTGGTGGTGGCAGACCACACATGGAAAAGTGCGCGCGTGAAACTCATCCCTGGTCTTTTTTTCGCACTCGTGCGTTGTGCGCGCAGTCCTCGCGTGCAGCCGCCCCCGAGACCCACGCCACACGCAGCCAATGCTGGCGTTTTTCACTTTTTCCCATATTCGACGCGTGTACAGGGCCCTAATTACCAGCCACTCGACCTCTCGGATGCAAATTACATGCGCTCGTTGTTACATCGCGATCCCACGCAAACTGGCACCGTTTCACACGCGTTTTTCACAAAAAACACCAAATAACCAGATTGGGGCGGGCCGAATCGAGAATCCAATAGTGACACGAATTTGGCACGAATTAAACAAATGCCACTCGATAATTACGCCCGGCAAATTAATTTATAGTCGGCTGCAGTCTTCGGATAGGGCAATCATCATTTATTTGACATTTGAACTGATTGGGAGCGAGCGCGCGCCCGAACGAGCAAATCGCTGTTAATAAAGGTCTGCGAGTGTCATTCGATACGTTACTCACATATCAAAAAGGGCACCGCTTTAAATTAATAAATAACTCCGGCTGACTTCGGCGGAGGGGAAGCGACGGCGGCTGTTGCGCCTCCGCGCTTCTGCATGAGCGTCACGTTCGCGGGAAGAAACGGATCGGAACACCGCGCACATGAAGACAACGAGGGGATGCGGATGATGAATCAGCTCCAACTGCAGTGCCAATCAGCTGATTCGTAGCTAAGACCATTTCCACGGTGTCCATCACAAAAACAACATGCATGAGAGTTGCGTGAATTACTTACTTGAGTGGCAAGAAATAAATATCCGTGAGGGGTTAATCAACAAGCATGATGACAGCGGTGGAGTTGCGGCTGCGGGTAAGTTTCGCGAGCGTCTGCGGACGGCGGCGCGATCGTTAGCAGTTCTTTTCGCGGCGCGAGGTGATCTAACATTAAGAAGTATAAAAGTGCGTCCGCGGGGGTGTAATACTTTGGGGGATTTTTGCTGCGATGGGGACGGCAGCAAGGGGGTGAGTGTCGGAATAGGCGGGGCATGTTGAGGTAGACCGCCACCGCCGGCGTCGCCGCCAACCAGGAAAGACGCTGGATTTTTACCCCCTCAAACCATCGTCGTTTCTTCGAGGTTTACCAAAGAAGCGAACCTCACGCAGGCGCTATCTTCAAGACGTCTTTTCGGGTTTTTCAGCCGCCCGCGCCGCCCGCGCATGTCGTCCTGCTCGCACGCAAGCCCGAAACGACGCCGCAACGTTGGCCAAGTTGCGCCCTCGTGCTTCCCGCAACCGCGCCGTCTGCGTCTCGCTTCTTCTTCCACCGCCGCCGCCGCCGCCACCGCTGCTCGTGCAACCGCGTCTTCGCGTCGAGCCCGGTCGCGCGGTCGTGATTTCTTTTCGCGCGCTCTCGCTCGCACCGGCCGGCGGAAACGAGACCAGTGTGCACGCAAATATTCATCGGGCTGTCCTTCGCCACGCCGCCGGTGTGTGCGCCCACCACCACCGCCGCCGTCGCCGCCGTGTGGCACGGGGAATGACTTGCCTCAAACCGCCGCCTCGCCACGCGGCCTCGTTCGATGGCTAACTTATTACCGCCTCTTTCGCGCTCGCTAAATTCGATTTAATCAAGCTATACTTTAATCAACAAATTATTTTCGAATTTCGATCAATAAACTCACACTCAAACTGAACACTACGCAAATTTATTCATAGCTATAGGATTTAAAAAAAACTAGAATGAGGGAAGTTATGCCCTCTTTTGAATAATAATAATAATAATGACTTCTTTGTTTTAAGTCTGAAAATTTCGGGTTTTTAAGAATAACTACTTCTTTTTATCATATAAAAATTTCAAAACTTTCATTATGTAATAAATAACACATTTTTCAAAAAAGGCGTTTCGGCCCACTTGCCCCTACTTAATGAAATCAGTACAATTTTAAGAAAATCAATGTAATTATATAGATTTTTTTTGCGAAGTAAACATTATTTGAATAAGGAAGAATATTACAAAAAAAAATTACATAAAATGAAATGGTTGTGTATTGTACGTTTGTCGAAAAAATCTCGATATATCGATATTTTTGGTTTTTAGTTTTTAATATTGTTTTATTGATTTTGTCAATATTTTAAATTTATTTTACATTAAAATTTGACTCTTTTATTATAAATTATATTTTATATACACCACTTTTATTCGGTGAAAACTGCTTATTTTGTATACTATGTTATATATTATGTTATATTTCTTGTAAAATTTTTTAGTTTTGTAGTTTATTTTAGTTTGAAAGTTGATTTTTTTAATAAATTTTGTTGCCAAGATTGTTTATTTTTATATACTACTACTTCAATATTATACTTTTTTGTAGATTCTTTGAAGTTTACAATTTATTTTACTAAGATTGAAAACAGTTTTGGATGTAAATTTTAACAGTATAATTAATGAAATTGCATACTCCAATTGATATTGGGTTCAAATTATTAATGAAAAAATATCCTGTAGCTGGGAGTCGAACCACAGACCTCTGTATTGCCGGTACAGTACTACCACAGATTAACAATCATCTCATTAATAAATTTGAACACATTCTGTCTAGTTGTGGATCTAGTAGTGGATTATCCCATCTACTAAGTCATATTGCGTTGACATTGGAACGCATGTGTTCCAATTAATAATGGGATCATTGTAGTGGTAGCTCAAGCGTTAGGGCACTGTACCGGCAATACAGAGGTCTGTGGTTCGACTCCCAGCTACAAGATATCTTTTCATTAATAATTTGATCCCAATTAATATTGGAGTATGAAATTTCGTTAATTAGAATGTTAAAATTTATTTTACGTTGAAATTTGACTCTTTTTTTTTTATAAATTTATATACAACCCTTCTTTGAATTTCATTAAGTTTAACTTTATAATTTTTTTTTATTTGGTGAAGATTTCCTAGTTTTATGTACTACTACAATTAAGTTTGTCACTCTTTTTAAATTTGATTCTTTTGATTTTTGTATACTAATTCAATATTACATATTTTTGTAAATTCTTTTTCATTTTTTTAGTTTCTTTTATTTGAAAATGTTGTTTATAAATCTCATTTTATATACAACACTTTTTCGAATTTTATTAAGTTTACCTTTATAATTTTTTTTTCGAATTTTGTGAAAATTGCTTATTTTTTATATACTACTTAAATATTGTATTTTCTTCAATTCTGTAATTTATTATACCTCTAAATTTCATCTTTTTTTTTATTACATCAAGTGATGATGTCTTAGCCCAATTTAATTAAATAAAATTGGGCTAAGACATCATCACTTGCTTCAAGAATATATTTCCCAAATCTCTACTTTCATATCTATTTGAATTCTCTTTTTTAATTTTATAATTTGATTAAGTTTATGTTTATCTTCTTTTTAAATTTGGTAAAGGTTGCTTATTTTTATATACTATTTCAATATTATATATGTTTTGTATATTCTTTCAATTTTGTCATTTATTTTACCTTTTTTCCAGATTTATGAAATTAGGTTATCACTTTTTATGAAGTTCACTTGGACTATATTATTGGACTATAATATTGAAGAGATAAAGAGGTAAGAGGTAAAATTCAAATTTATTATTTCTATCTTAGATATATAATTATTTATCAGAGTTGTATATTGATTTTCATATTTTCGTTTTTTTTTTTGTAAAATTAGTTTATCACACTTTTAATAGTCTAATTCTTTACAGTTGCGATTTTTTACTGATTTTGAATTCTTTTGAAAAGTCTGGATAAATTATTGATTTTTAAGATCAAACTTGCAGAATTGAGGAATTTTTATAATGTATCTGACTGTCTAGAAAAAAAGTATAGGTGTTCACAAGGTAATTAAACATGTGTATACGAAATGTGATCAATTTCGGATGCATTAAAACCTAGGTAAAGGAAAAAAATAAAGCCGGTCTTCCCTGTAGGTCCTCGTTCCCCCATTTCACCCTACAGTGCGTTATATACAGTATGTTCCGTATATACAAATAAATTATGTAAAGAACGCAAATTATTTCCGTGTTATCCCTCATCTGTCGTCCTTAGTCGCAACAGTGTCTGATCCACGAAATTCCCGACGCCGTCTTAACGTCACTCATTCGGGGAGCGTGTGAAGTGTGTGCCTGAAAACAATGAAAGGAGTTAAGTGCTGCGAGGCGTGCGTTTACCCTGCGAGCCCTGCCGCACGAAGGGTAAACGCGCATTTTGGGAAAATAATTTAAATACAAAGAGCGCGCGATTTTCAGCGTCGACGTCCCCGTCGCCAAATCACATTCCGCCGCCTCTCAACATTTCCAATTGATGACAAGTGCCGTCAAACAATATTTAACGCGCCTCGCAATGCGGTATCAAGTACCTGCCTCTGTTCCATTCCTGCGTTTACTTAGCAACGCTGACTTTTTGATTGCGCCTTGTTCGCGACAAGCGACATTGTAAGTGGACAAAGAAATCGGCACTCATTATTCTTCGGCATAATAACATATTGAGGGTAAATGTCATCCGGAGGAGTTGCGTCCCGTCGCACTATTGCGTCTCCGCGCCGCGGCGGAAAGGTTATCCTCCTTGTTCGGAACAAAAGGGTTAAAACAATACAAAAGAGCTTTTAAGCGGGATTAGAAGCGAGCGTTTTCAAGAAGGATTAAGCTCGTTGGCTTGCCTGCGCACCAGCGCCGCCGACGCGCAAATGATATTTCGGGCTGGGGCTGGCCCCTGCTGAAGGGTTGCGCGCGACGAATATTATGTGACAAATTGTACATTATTGAAAAGACAAGAAACGCAGGCGGCGCCCTCCTGGTGCGTCTTGCGCCGCACGCATTAAGGAAAGAGGTGCAAAATACGGTATTTAGTTTAATGACATGGGAAGCATTAGGCTTCAGTTGCAGGGAATTTTTGCAGGAAATTGCAGGGTGGTTTTATTCTTTACTTGTGCATAACTTGGTTGAATATTTACAGTTTAAAGTTTTTTTTCTTTTTTCATTTATAGATGTTTGTTGAAATTTTCTTTGTTCACTGCTTGCGATGTTAAACCTGTCTGTGATGGTCTAACGGTTAGGGCACTGAGCCGGTAATTCAGGAGTCTGGGTTCGACTCCCAGTTACAACATATATTTTCATTAATATTTTGAACTTAATTCATATTCGAGTATGAAATTCATTAATTCTAATGTTAAAATCTATCTCCAAAACTACTTTCCATCGTGATAATTAGACCTGTTTTGTTTAATTTTAAGACGCTCATTGCAAACCTACTATCAAATTTTCTTGAGCTGAACAGTAAAGAAGGCAATTTATGGTTCAAGAACATGGAAAATTCATAGGTATTCAATAGACGATTGGACGAGTGTACACAAAATTTGAGCCATTTCAGAATTTTATAACGCTATAAAATAAATTAAGAATCTACATTGTGCGAAGGTCATCCAGAAAGTAAGTCCACATCTTTACTTAAAAAGAGAGAATTTGCACTTGCATGAATATATTAAATGGCAATAAATAAAGCAATCTTTCAACTATTTTTCACCATTTTTCCCACCAATATTTATTCATTCGTCTTAACGTGAGCACATTTTTTGTGTCGCGTTGACTTGTTTATTACAAATCGACATATTTTCTATCAATGTATAGATTTTTTTTAATTTTACTTTATTTTCTTGAATAAGATTGAATAATTTTGAGTCGCTCACTTCCAGGTTTTCTTCTTGCTGATCGGAAAATAAAGCAATTTATGGTTCAAGTGCCAAAATCATAGGTGTTCAACTTGTGTACACGAAATTCTGTGTACTTTAGGAGTAGGGAATGGCACCGAAATGAAATGACTGTTCCGGTTCGATTCCGGATCCAGTCAGCAACTTTGATTTCGGTTCCGGTCCAGTTCCAAATTTTCAGGTTCCAACGTTTAAATGAACTCTTATTTAAAAAAAAAGAAAAAGTAAATGTAAAAGTGACATTGTATGCAAAAATTGTATACAAAAGTCATGGAAAAGAAATGTTAAGTTTATTATTCTTTATTAGGCATTCAAAATACTTATTTATTATTGGTGCTTTAGTTTTATTTATTTCTAGATTTCCTTAATTACATATTAAAATAAACATTTCTACTTCTGTCTTGCATTTTTTTTATTTCACATCGTTTTCATTTGCAGATTGGACTCCTCAACTGGTACAGTTTGGAAGCGAAATAAAAACGATAAATATTATAGCAATAATAAGGTTTTCGGTTCCAATTTAAATTTTTATTTTTTTATTATAGCGGTTTCGATTCCGGTTCCAAAATAATAAGTATTCCGGTCCGGTATTTCGGTTCTTCTCGGTTCCGATTCCAGTCATTCTTTTAAGAATTTTATAGTCATAGCTAAACAATAAATTAAAAACCTATTTTGTACAAAAATCATCCAGAAAGTAAGTCCACCTATTTAAGGGAACGAACACTTTCAGAAATATATTAAGTGGCAATAAATAAAGCAACCTTCCGGCTATTTTTCTATATTTTTTGTACATTTATTTATTCATTTGCCTTAATGTGACATCAGTTTTTATGTCACTTAAACTTTGGTTAGATATAACAAGTCGACATATCTATCAGTGTATCTATATATCTCACAACTCTATATTTTTTGCAATTTGTTTTTCCTAATTTTCTTGAATCAGTTTATATTTAAACACCACAAAAACGGTTTATATTAACAATGGTCTATGGCTTTGTTTACTGCTTGCAATGTTAGACCTGTTATAGTCGCACATTTCAAATCTAGTATCAGATTTTCTGTAACTGATCGGAAAAGAAGACAATTTATGATTCAAGTGCTTGGAAAAAATTCATAGGTGTTCAATAGGCAATTCAACGTGTGTACACAAAATTTAAGTAATTTATGAATGCTATTGTGATAACTAACAATAAGAACAAAATTGAAAACCTAATTTGTGCGAAAATCATTCAGAAAGTAAGTCCACCTATTTATTTAAAAAAATAAAAATCACACTTTCAGCAACATATTAACTGGCAATAAATAAAGCAACCTTTGGGTTAATTTTCTACATTTTTTCTGCCAACATTTATTCATTTACCTTAATATGTAATCATTTTTTGAGTCGCATAAACTTTGTTTATAACAAATCGAAGTGTTGTCTATGAGTACATATATTGCCCTACTCATTGTTTCCTTAGCTTTGTTTTCTTGAATTTTCTTATATTTAAACCCCGTTAAAATAGTTTATATTATCCATATGGATTTTTTGTTTACTGACTACAACGTTAGACTTGTTTTTGTATAATTTGTTTTGAGTTGTGCATTTCAGATTTTCTCTTTCACCTGTCAAAATTTCATAGGTGTTCAATATGCATTTCAACACGCGTACACAAAACTTGAGTAATTTCTGAGTTTTATAGCGATAGTTACAAAATTAATTAAAAACCTGCTTTGTGCGAAGGTCATCCTTCATCAAGAACATATTAAATGACGATAAATAAAGCATCGTTTCGGCTATTTTACAACATTTTTTCTGCCAATATCTATTAAAATGTCTTAATGTGATCTCATTTTTGGTGTCGCGTAAACTTTAGTTATAACAAATCGACGTATTGTCTATTAGTCATTTGTTTTTCTTTATTTTCTTGAATAAGTTTACATCTGAACTACGTAAAAGTTGATAGTAACAATAGTCTATGTTCTATCTATAGAGTAAGATGGGGGAACGGGGACATAGGGAGAACGTGGACCAGTCACTATATCTTTCGTTTCTTTCATCTGGTTAATTCAATAATTATTATTTTTGCCCAACGTAGGATTCTTCGACAGCAATATAACGCACTTATTGCGGTGGATCTTGAAGACCTATGTAGTTAGAAGTTAATGATGGTATTAGTTCCTTTCATGTGAATTGTAGCTTCTTCAACTCGTATTTGGGGTGTGTGGACCACTGGACTGTGCGAGCAATACGTTTTAGTGGACTAGCAAAACTTACTACATTTCAAGGTTGTATGTCGAGTAAGCAGTTGAACTCCGCGTCGACATTTCGATAAAAATATTATAAAATATTTACTTATAGTAAAAACATCAATCTTACAGTTCCTCAATATTCAACAACGTGTATTGTATCAACACAAAAATTTAATTTCATTGATTTCTTTGAAATTAGACTGATTCAGTTGGGTGGTCCAGTAACCCCGCTCCCGCTTTTTACAATTTGCCGTTCAAATGGTGTGGTATGTATCACTATGGGAGATTATTAACATACACTGTGAACAATTTCACGGCAAAACCGCTGAAACGGCGAAAAATCGTGTTTCGTATCCGTGCGTTCATATCCGAATGTGCTCACCGTGCACAGCATAAAATGTTTCCGTTTGATTTTGTTTGATTCTTTGTTTTTTTGCTTAGAATATATACTTTTCTGTCATTGGTACACTATTTTACTTGTATCTAGCACGCCCTAGCGTGCGTTATATGAAGTATCCGACACGGCCGTGCTTTTAAACTACCATAGCCACCTTAACAAAATAAGCCAAATCAACCACAAGGCAATCAACCACGATTGTTATGCAATCACACTACCCATGTACCATGTACCATCTACCAATTTAATGAATTCAAATTCATTCTTACTCTATTTCGAGCACTCCTCTTCGGGTCTTGCTCGAAAAGTCGTGCTTGTTTGAAAGCCCTCATAATCCACTTATACTTTAATATACTATAAATATTAACTTTAAAAAAATAACTGTTAAAATAATTCCGAAAATTTTATGACTCGTTATAATAAAAACTAGGAAAAAGGTTTTGGTGTTAGTCACTTAAAATAATTCCATGGATTTATTTGTCTGGCACAATGTTATTAGAAAATATCTATTGATTACAAGGTAACATATACAAATTGTAGTTGTAATAATAACCACATCAACTGTTTTGTTTTACCATTCTCTAGCAAACGTGGACTTTCTTTATAAAACACTTCCTCGTTTTATGACACCGAGTTATGTTACCCGAACATAGAAAATATAGTTCAAAGCAACCTACGAGTAAGTAATATCGAGATAAATCCTAAACCTCCCGATAGCTAATATTGATAGACGAGAAATTTATTTCCGATGGGGATTAACCGTGTTTAAAGTCTAAACGCACTTGTTTGTTGCGAGCGTCCCCCAACAGATTTTTATCGCCGGCTGGTAAAACAGAACCGCGCGACAATAAAGCACGGCACTTTTTCAATTTATGTAACCCCTAAATTTTCGACAGGCTTTACTTGAACATATACTTTAATACCGAAGCGATCGTTTTGTCCTTCATTCTAATCCTGCGTTGAGCTCTTTTTCTTTGTTTTATCTGCGAGTTGATGCCAGGATTGGCTTACTAATTCCTTGGCAAACTTTTTTTCAGATACGTGGAAATTGATCCAAATTGTATGAATGAAACATTGAAACATTGAAACATTGTAACATTGGAACGTTGAAACTTTGTAACATTCTGCAACATACAAGAAAGTATTGCTCATGCATGACAGTTGCTTGAGTTATACGTTGTAAATACGTCTCTTGTTTATTGAGTTTTCACCGTACACGTACGGAGTCAACGCACTACATCTTTTTATGATCCTATTTCCATGACCGTATGTGTTCCATAGGCGGGGGTGCGCTTCATCGCTATGCAGGCATAAAGTATCAAGCGTGGCGAATGTGCAAAAAGGGGGTAAAAGATTGGCCGGGCAAATTGGTCCCCGAAGACACATCAACGTTAAATGTCAAATCGCATATTGCTCTTACAACAGATTGATGTTTCTTCTTGTTTCCGTTTGTTGGCGTTATCCTAAAAAGTGTCATTTTGGACAAATTGTTTTACAAATAACTGTAAGAAATATGAATTCCCCATAATTATTCCAGTAATTTCATGTGTCAAATCTGATACATAGCATTGCACACTTGTTTATGATGTTAATTTAATGAATAATCCAAGTTTGTAGTTAGTAGCCTTGAGCGCAACTTTGTAAAAATCTAAAAAAAAATATGAAAAATAGTTCTTTTTTAAAAATTTGGAAAAAAAACATAGAAATCGAACGTTTGCATAATTTTTAACCATGAAATTCTATCGCTAGCCCTGCAAATGCCTTGCAACTTGCAACCCGAAAAGAAAACGAGTTATCTACGCGGTAGTTTCTACTTTGCTTGACTTACAAACGCAAACTTCTGTAGGAATAGAATATGCCGCCAAACACGTGGGCTTTTTTTTGATATATGCCGCTCTTATGAGGTCAGTAACAAACTTTAGTAAGTTTTTAGTGCTACAGTAAAAAATCGTCAATCTGAAGTAAAATATAACGATTGGTCCACGCATTACGGCACACACACACAAAGCTACAAAATATGTGGAAGTATGTGTACTCGGGCAGAGCAGTAATATACTTAAAAATATATTTCTAGGAAATTATGCGAATTTTAAAACTTTTAAATTTACAGTATTATTCCAAATTAGGGAGATGATATTATTTCTTACCGACTCCAACGTCATCTTATACATCATCTACATTCTTGTAAAAGGTACCAAAACGATTAATTAAAATCTATAGGGAAAACATGTCCCACTTCTCAAATGTGGACACTTGAAGGGCGGGACACATTTCGGAGGTTTTACTGTATCTCATTTACAGCTTTCAATAAACGTTGATTTTCTATATTCTTAAGGAGAATACTAAACTCAAGAATGGTTTTTACATTGCTTTCCTTCAGTAGGCGTACTTCACCTTCACTTAAAGTCTCCTTACATATAAAACTCAAGCTCACGCTGATTGAGATCCGAAAATCCCTGAAGGTCACATTCAAAATCTCCAAAGTCTACATTAAAAACACTTTAAGAAAATTTTTTCAAAAACTAATCGCTAAAATTTGAAGAAAGTACGGTTTTTTACAATGTTGACTTCTGGGCTCATAGTTACTGGATTAAATGGTTAATTTTTCTATTCCGCCGATTCTTCTGAGTATTGAAGTATAAAAACATCGTTGGTTCGAGGAAAAAATTGAAGTCTCGTTAGAGACGTCCTGCGTCGCTATCTACATACACGCGCCGGCTGATAATCCACGACGTGCCTCGTCGATCTTTCGAGTCCTTTCTTCGCCAGAGCGAATTCATTAAGCCGACGTGCTCCTTAGCTCGTGCCCCCACAGTCTTCCAGCAGTTGCGTCGTCGTCATTAGCTCGGGATTTAATGATGTTTCACGCCACGATGGATCAAGCTCTACGACGCCGTCGTTCGGTTTTCAACTCGCACGTTCGAAACTCCGCCCGAGTTAAAATTTAACGATTTCATGCAAAACTGGTGCTCTTTTGCTCCTTGTTCCTGCCATTACAAGGTCTTCAGTTTTCCGTTTAGTCTCCCGTGCTACCCGTTCAATTCGCTGTATATATCAATTGAATAAGACCTTTCCATAATTACGGAGCTGAGTTAGTTAGCTGGTCAGTTTCAAGTTGCGCGATTTTGTAAATGTGCCAGTCCAACTCTAAGCTGGATGGATATCAATTTGGCAAAGTCGATAAGTCGAATTGATCCTAATTCAATCCGACGCATAAGGACCTTCGGGGTGTTTTAGCACTCGAAACGGTCGAGCGAGACAATGGAAGGCGAGATCGGGTCGCATCTGGCTTAGCTCCCGGCCTGCGCCATTCCCATGGGTGATCGTCGGTGCGCTCTCCGTCCAGCCCGCAGGAAGAGCGTCGGCGACGTCCTGGCCGAGCGTCCGGTCGTGGAGGCGGGGTCCCAACACCGTATGCTCGCAATTGTGCCCGTCTCCGAAGTGGCGTTGCGCAAAATTTAACTGCCACCTCATGATTGCCCTTGTCCCTTCCGCTTTTTACAACTGCGACATGATTCGAATCAATGATTACAACTGCTCCTTCGGCAGTCCGAAGGAGCACACATGTGCCCGCCGCCCCCCACAAAACACGAGCGCTACTACCAGCTCAAAAGATGATTGTAAATTGTGTTTTAACGAGAGGCGGATATCAATTCCTCCGGCGCTGTAAAGGACTCGACATTCGCTCGAATTGGCCCGAATAAAAAATAAATGGAATAAGGACAAAACAAGCTGGAGGGCTTCTACGGTGTGTCGGAGCGGACGCCACCTTTGGGAGCATTAAGATTAAGAGCAGTCGCCATAGCGTTGCGAAAATCGTAAATTTATTCTTTATTTATAACGGGCGGCAGCGACGCAAAAAGTATATGGATCTTTCTTAATCTAGGTTTATGAGCGCTATTGCAGGCCATCCGACGCATTAAATTGAAAATTTATAGTTTCATCTTAATTGTCTATCGCAAACGGCGATTCCATTGCATGATGTCTTCATCAAACTTTTTTATGTAAAGCAAGAGATGACGTGCGGAAAATTGCAACCGTAAACAATACTCTACCTTACTTTTTTTCTTTTTGGGACTTTAAAAAGGTTTTAATTTGCCATAGAGTAAAAAGTTTTTGCCCACGTTTATTTTACGAGGTTTTCCACCTACAACTTACCCCGTCACTTTGTATAATTCTTTAATTATTAATTCAGCTATGAATAAAATGATACATATTATAGACATATTAACGTGCTATATATATGGAATTGTCAATGGCAACCTACATATTAACAAGTACACTGGTGGTCAAGAGGTTATGGTCATGGTCAAAGTCAAGTTCCTTCTTACATCTATTGTTTTCGGATTAGATTTTCGCACTTCACTTTATTTTATTTGATTATTTTTTGGATTGCTAAATGAAACCATACCTAGTAAAATGCAGGTATGTACACGACCAACTTTCTCCGCCTTTTATTTTGTACAATTTGGAACTTGGCCCTTCCTTTTCCTTATTCATTTCATATCAGAATTTTAAAATAAAATTATTTATATAAAAGGTTCGCACTGTTGTATATGTCCAAGTTCGTCCACTTGTCTTTTTTTCATTGTTTTGTATCAGGAACTTGGTCCTTCACTATGTATGATTTACACAGTAGTGCGCAACCAAGTTCTCCTTATGCTAATTTTGGATTAGTCAGAACTTGGAACTTCAGTTTGCTATATTAAGTCACTTTCTGGATTGGTTAATGAAAACATACATATTAACAAGCACAGCAGTGTATTGCCAAGTTCCTCTCCTTCAATTTGCTTTGAAATTGCACCTTGGGCTTTGTTCTCCCTTAATTGTTTCTAAATGACAGTGGTAGTCAAGTGGTCATGGTCAAGGTCAAGTTCTATCTCACAGTGATTGTTTAGCACTTATATTTTCGGGCTTCACTTTATTTTATTTGCAAATTTTATGTATTTCTAAATGAAACCATAGACAGTAACAACGAACCAACAGTAACGACCAACCTTCTCCGACTTTCACTTTCACTTTTCAGTGTTTTGTATCAGGAACTTGGTTCTTCACTATGTATGATTTCTTAATTATCAAAATTTATAGATGATATGATACATATTAACATACATATCAAAGTACACAGTAGTGCGTGATCAAGTGCTTCATACGCTAATTTTGGACCGTTCAGAACTTGGAACTTCAGTTTGCTATATTAACTTACTTTCTGGATTTGTTAATGAAAACATACATATTAACAAGCACAATAGTGTTTTGCCAAGTTCCTTTTTTTTGTTTTTGTTTTGTAGTTGAATCTCGGTCTTTTACCTTCCCTTAATTATTTCTAAATGACACAAACAAGTACAGTGGTGGCCAAGTGGTCATGATTACGGTCAAGTTCCTTCATATACAGATGTTTAGAACTTTGATTTTCGGATTTCACTTTATTTTATTCGCTTATTTGGTGGATTTGTAAATGAAATCATACATAGTAACTTGCGAATACCTACACGACCAGCTGTCTCCGACTTCAATTTTGTACGGTTTGGAACTTGGACCTTCCTTTACCATATTTCTTTTATTTAAGGATTTTAAAATGAAATTATTTATATAAAAGGGCTGCACTCTTGCATATGTCAAAATTCACCCCACATTTCTTTTTTACACTGTTTTGTACCAGGAACTTGGTCCTTCACTATGTGGTATTCTCTAATTATCAGAATTTATAGATGAAGTGATACATATTAACATACATATTAACGTGCACCCTAGAGCGTGACCATAGTCTCCTTATCCTAATTTTGGACTGTTCAGAACTTGGAACTTAAGTTTGCTATATTATGTTACTTTCTGGATTTGTTAATGAAAACATATATATTGAGAAGCACGGTAGTGTGTTGGCAAGTTCCTGTCATTCAATTTGCTTTAAAATTGAATCTTGGGCTTTCCTTTCCCTTAATTCTTTCTAAATGACACAAACAAGCACAATGCTGGTCAAGCGGTCACGGTCAAGGTCAATCTCACAGCGATTGTTTAGAACTTATACTTTCGGGCTTTACTTTATTTTATTTGCATATTTTATGGATTTCTAGATGAAACCATAGACAGTAACATGGAGATATGTACACGACCAACTTTCTTCGACTGCCATTTTGTACTGTTTGGAACTTGGCCCTTCCTTTACCATATTCCTTTCATTTAAGGATTTTGAAATGAAATTATTTGTATAAAAGGTCTGCAATCTTGTATATGTCCAAGTTCATCCCATTATTCCTTTTTACACTGTTTTGTACCAGGAACTTGGTTCTTCACTATGTATTATTTATAAATTATCAGAATTTATAGATGACATGATACATATTAATATACAGATTAAAGTACACGGTAGTGCGTGACCAAGTTCTCCTAATTTATGATTGTTCAGAACTTAGAACTTCACCTTACTTTTCTTTACTATTTTGACTTTCTGGATGTAACTAGAGTATACTAAAGTATGAGTGGCTTATGAGGGCTTAGAGTAAGTGTTTGAAAGACCAATTATCCACGAATACTTTAAGGTATTTTCTTT